>CAWVQA010001284.1:677500-695000 GCA_963932145.1 Acanthosepion lycidas | reverse complement strand
TGAAGGAGTAACTTCCCAACCTTGAATTCATCCACCAATGAATGTATAGGGAGCTGCAGATGTCCGGAGTTGGTATATAGCCCCACTTTCGAAAAACAAGAAGGAACTCCAAGCCACTTACCCAAATACTAATTTGATCACTTGCTCAATGCGCTCAATAAGTGATAATGTAATTTCATGCATTTGCAGAGGCCACAAAAGGCTGGGTAGTAGACCATGTTGATAACACCACACCTTCATTTTTCCGGGCAGATAGGTCCTATCGATCGAAATTAGCCCCTTTAAAGCTGATTTATGAACCTCTGTACCCCGATGTCGATCAGTCAGTAGGATATAGATACACAGCCGTCCGAGGCTCTTTACTGGCATTTTCTTAACTGTTGGTATCGTGTCATCACCAATTTTGAAGTGAATCTCCTTAACAGATCGCCTGACTAATGACAGGCTTCGACTTTTCTTGGGATTTACCTTCATTCTCGCCCATATGAAAAGATCGTGATACTTTTCTAACAGATTATTGGCAGTAATTTTAGAAGGGACAAGAATTGTGATATCATCCATAAAAGCGCTAGAAGTGGGGAGGACCAGTTGTTCTTTAGTCATCACTCCTTTGGGTGTGCATCACACTTCGTAAAATCAATTCCATGGTCAAACCGAAAAGAAGCGGGGAAATCACACAGCCCATCATGATACCAATCTCAAGTGGTTGCCACTTGGTAGTATAATTTTTAACGGTGAATTTCATGAAAGCTGAGTAGAAGTACTTCATTATGATTTCCCTAATCATGCCAGGGAAATTGACAAAAAATCAAGAGCCATTCTTATTAATTGATGTGGGACTGACCCATATGCATTGGCAAGATCAAGCTATACTACATGGAGTTCTGTTTTATTTCTTTTGGCTGATAGTATGGACTTCCATATCATTTGTGCATGCTCCAGACAACCAAGGAAGCCAGGTATCCCAGCCTTCTGGGCAGATGTATTTATGTAATCGTATTCTATAAGAAAACCTGTCATGCAGCGAGCAAGGACTCCAAAAAATATTTTTCCTTCTACATTAAGGAGGGATATGGGGCGAAAATTGGAAATGCCTTTTGAATCCATCTCTTTAGGTATCCAAATGCCATCAGCCAAACACCATTCTTGAGATACAATATTCTGTTTCCAAACCTGTTGAAGGAGGATAGAACGCATGGACAGTTTTTATATATTTTTTAAGATATCCCATTCATTCCAGGGGCACTACCAGTGCATGCCTTACAGACAAAATCTTGGACTTGACTTAATTTTATCCCACTATCATCAAACATATCTTGAATCTTTGCTAAATCTTTTATATGTATATCTCGCATATTATCTGAATACATCATCTTCAAATGATAATCCAACTCCTCCTGTCGGATATCAAGCTTGCCGCTCTTTGCTTCCGCCAAAAGTTTTTTAGCAAGTGCATGTGGATTTATAAAGAAAGATCTCTGAGACTGCTGCTTTTTCCTCCGAGGCTTCCTTTGATTTTCAGCTCTGGATATCACTAGAAGCTTCCTTCTGATATCGTTCATAAGTTCTTGAAGGCCTGCCCTCTCATGAATTGAAGCTTCTTTAAAACAGCACTTCAGTAATCTTTGTTGTGATCGTAACTTTACTTTTTGGATTTTCTCGTAGATTTGGTCATTTTTCTTTTTTTTTTCTTTTCCATTACTGGTCCAAACCACTCAAAGCAAACATCATATATTATTCTACAAAAGGAACTGATCTGTTGCCCTATGGGACCCTTAAGATTGTTATTAAGGATAAAAGAAAGCTCTTTGTCAAGATTTGTCCAAACAGCCTTATTGTTACCTTTGGGCCACTGGATTCTTAGTTTACTTAGGATTTCTCCAGGGTGCGGTCGCTCAACGATGGAATCCTGAACGCTGTGGGTGTATTCCAGATTCATAATCCCATCACTCGATTTACATTCTCCAATAGGAGAATTACGTTGTTTGCACCAGCGTACCTTATGGATACGTAAACCATGTAAACTAATAAATCTTCTGCCGCAATCACACATTGTAGCTGGGTCCATATCCAGGTTGTTCCCATTAAAATTAGTCTGATGGGTGATATATACTCCTTCTACGCTATAGTCACCCAGAGGGCATTCTGCGTCTCTTGTATTCTTCAGGCGTTAATGTAAATCCTTGTCTTTCCAAGATGTCACTCCAACTTTCTAGAGGGTCACTTCATCTTTCCGAAGAGTCATCTTTCTTCATTGAAAAGTAATTGTCATCTTTGATAATGGCTTATGTAAGTCGAAAGCTTACATTGGATTTAAACATGTATCAACATGGTGATTTCTTTTCGTCTTTCAATGATAATGTTAATAAACTTAAGCTTATCAGACAATATGAAAGGAACTTACTTAAAATAAATAGACAAAACTTGTCTATATTATTTAATGAAACATGTAGATATATTTGTTTATATATATATATATATATATATATATATATATATATATATATATGTATATGTAAATGTATGTATATATATGTATGTATATGTAAATATATGTATATACATATATATGTATATATATATATAAGTATATATATGCACATATATCTCTCTACATATATATGTATATACACATATATACATATATATGTATATATATGTATGTATATGTAGATATATATGTATGTGTATATGTATATATATATATGTACATCTATATGTATATATATATGTCTATGTATATGCATGGATATATATGTACATATACATGTATTTATATATATATATATATATATATATATATATATATATGTATATATACATATATATGTATATATATATATATATATATATGCATATATATCTGTATGTATATACATATATATATGTATGCATATATATATATATATATATATATATATATATATATATATATATATAGCGATTTGCAAAAAAACAACATAGTTTACAAATTCAAGTGCCCTTTGGAAGATTGTATCTCCAACGAATTAAATAATATTTATTTTGGTCATACCACAAACTCGCTTTTACGAAACTTGGCACTACATGATAAATCTAACATCTTTAGGCATTTAAAACAACGTACCTGGCCGCATACACAATTCCATAAAATCCTTGTCGAAAAGACAATTATACTTAAACATGAAAACAATAAACAAAAACTAAAAATACTTGAAGCTACATACATAAAACAGTTGAAAACTAACCTAAACAAAATAAACTATGAAATCTACACAAATATCCTTTAATGTTTATAATTGGTAACAGAAGCTATTGGTTTATACCAACGGCATCCCATACTTAATACTTCTCGAATTCATTCTCGCGTGGTTATGTGTGACTTCATGAGCTACGGTGCGATTTTCGCTTCCAGCCTCTTAAATTATCGTTAAGCTTATCAGACGATATGAAAAGAATTTACATAAAATAGACAACACTTGTCTATATTATTTAATGAAACATGTATGAATGTATATATATGTATATATATGTATGTATATACATATGTATGTATATATGTATATATATATTTATATATATGTATATATATTTATCTATATATATATGTATATATACATGAATATATATATATGTACGTATGTACATATATATATGTTTATATATATGTATATATATATGTGTGTAATATATGTATATATATATATTAATCTATATATATACTGCGTGCCAAATTATTATCGAGATAACTTTGTTTCTAATATTTCAAAAAACCTCCAATCAATTCACACAAAATTTTCACACAATGTTGTCAACACAGACCTGCGCAATTACTGAAATTTTCGTACTGATCTGCGCAATGTAAACAAACTGGCGCCGAATTTGTTATCAATATAGTCACAAATACTTCCAAAACAATTATGGATATACTCAGATCCTCAAACACTAATAGCAATAATATTTCTGAAGCAGGCATTTATAAAATAAATTGCCAAAACTCTTCCTCCCCATATATTGGAGAAATTTTAAAAAACGCTTTTATGAGCACAAAAGGGACCTCACAAAAAACAACTTAGACAATGCACTAGTCATACATAGAAATAAATTCAACAATAATTTTGATTTTAAAAATGCTACATTCATAAAAAAAAGAAAATAACTCACTCAGAAGGAAAATTCTAGAGAGTGCCGCCATAGAATATATTAATCTACGCCCAGGTTTTTCCCTATTTCACCTTTCTTAACAAAATTACTGCTCTCCCAAACAAACGTACGCAACAATATCGTAAAATCAAAAGAAAATGGTTGAATCCGCCAACACAGCTATAATGACCTTACGTGACAATAACTGACATTATTTTCAGTTAACAATATGAAAATAGCGTTTCTCTACATACCTCCAGTTACTAAGAACGCATCAGCAATAACTACAGTTTTCCTACTGTGATTTATATTTACCTTAAGGGGGCGGCCTGTCTCTCCTTTATATTTTTTCCCACAGCTGCACGGGATAGCATACACAGAGTCTTTAGTCATGTTCTCCTCTATGGGGGGGGGTCTTACTCGGGAGAGATATCTGCGGTGTCGTCACGCTTTTGAAAGTTGTCTTTATGTTATATGAACTGCAGATTCTTTGTATTTTCTCTTATAACCCCTTCACATAAAGCAGGCAGACTGTTTTCTGAGTGTTGTTGTCCTCCTCCTGTTGTACCTTCCTATCCCAGTTTTTTGGGGCTGCTGCCATGTACCCAGGGTAGATGTTACGTTGTAGGGTACTACTTATATTAACCAATTTTTTATCTAATGTCTCTGGGTCGCCACTTATGACTTTTGCTCGGTGTTGTAAGAGGCGGACGATCCCTTTCTTTACGCTGCATGCATGGTGGGAGTTGAAATTGAGGTACTGTTCGGTGAATGTCGGTTTACGGTATACGGATGTCTTGAACCCATGCTCAAGTACACCAGAAAGCTGTAACACGAGGGTAAGTGGAAAATCAGGCGTGGCTGACCATATATGGAAAGAGAACGGAGATCACCGCCCTCTGTTGGATCAGGCTTGGATCATAGACAAGGAACACAATTGGAAAATTCGTAAACTTAAGGAATCAGCATATATGCTAGACCACAAAAATCTCTTGAGTCGACCAAGCATAGAAATAAATACAATATTGGAACCAGTAATAAGGAGTGCCAGAGAAAAGCGATAATAACAACAAAGTTGCAATATGAGCTCGGGTAAAAATGGTTGCTGAAGACATTCGGTTTATAATACACAGAAATTCATACACAGATGTCCTCAAGGAGACATGGCACAGTGGATAAAGGCGCTGGTTAGAAATTGATCTGGGAATTTAACTATATATATATATATATGTATGTATGTATGTATAAATATGTCTGTATGTATATATATGTATGTATATATATATGTATGTATATATATATGTGTATGTATCTGTATATATGCATATATATATATATATATATATATTTATAGACGTATAATGTAAATATATATGTATATATATGTATGTTTGTACATATATGTATATATATATATATGTATATATGTATGCATATATACATATTTATATATATATAGGTATATATGTGTGTGTATATATATGCATGTATATATATATATGTATGTATGTATATATGTATACATATATATATGTACATATACGTATGTTTATGTATTTATATGTATGTATATATGTATATGTATGTTTTATATATATGTGTATATATATGTATGTATATATGTGTATGTATGTATATATATATATATATATATATATATATATATATATGTAATGAAAAACAAACCACTTTAAGGTACCATTACGATAATTTATTTCACCTAAATCCTTTTTTAATCATCAGGTAAAACTGGTAAAATTGGTAGGTAGTGTAATTTTTGTAATTTAATAGAGGGGGTTGAGAGTGGCAGTTAAACAGACAATATAAAGTATAGGGAGGGGTTAATTTTATATCTCTCTTAAGTATGTTTTATATTGGAGTATATATAGGTCAAGGTTCTGTCACTCCTCCTACTCCAATACCCACCAATTTCTAATCCCATTTTTCCTCTCAATTCGTTGTTGGAAGTTTTACTTGATGATCCTGAATCCTTGTTTTTCATCACATATTAGCTCTGTCCTCACATTGAGCTCTCAGGATTTCATCCTCTTTGCATTTACCAATTCTCTTTACCAAGTTCCTTATAACTTAATATATATATATATATATATATATATATATATATATATATATATATATATATATATATATATATATTTATATGTATCTATGTATATATATGTCTGTATATATATATGCAGGTGTATATATATGCATGTATATATATATATATTTACATGTATATATGTGTGCATATATGTATATGTATGTATATATTTATACATGTATTTATATATATATATATGTTTTTTATAAACGTATTATATTAGGCAGCATATATATAAAAGAAAATAAAGAAAATAATCATAATTATAAAGAAATAATCATACATTGAATCAATTAACAATATTAATGTCATTAATGGTGAAATCTCTTCGCTAATAGACTTAATATAAGCATTAAACTACTAACAATCCACTGAATGATGTGATCCTTATGTATAAAATTGTTATCAGATGGATCTAGTGTATGTTTTTTATAGAAGAAAACACTTACAACAAAAGAATTCGTGGATTTACCAAATTACAAAATTCTTATAAAAATTCTCACTTGAAATATTTGAACTTTAGCGTTGCGACTTGCACGTTCCAACATTACAAAACCGTTAATAAATGACACAGTTTAAAAAAAAAAAACATCTTTCGGTCTACAACACATTTATTTCGTCTTCGAGTTTTGATTTTAAAGGAAAAATTACAGCCTGCTCTAAAAATATACTGAACAATTAATATACAGAGTAAGAGAGTAGGGTGACTAGAGATGATACAGTAATAGGTCATGTCATTTCAGACAGCAAAATTCATTATGATATAGACTATTAGACATATTACTCTATCTTTTTTTAAATTCAGATCACTCCATTCCCTTACCCGGTATATTAACTTGATAAGCCGAACTCCACTCTGATTTAGAAGGGGAAATTATGCCAGCTTGCCGAAGCTTTTTAAATTCTTTCTTGGTTGTATCAGACTTCTGCTTCGACAGTTGTCGTACTTTCATAAATACAGGAGGATTGCTCCCTGTTTCAGTTCTCTGAGATACTTTTGATTTTTTTTCGTTAGGATCCCGATGGGGTGGGGGGATATCAGATTAGGGTAGCTTCCCATATTTTTTTAAGGTTCCCTTTGCATTTTCGGCATCATGGATTGAAGCGTGTAGGACACAAGTTGATAGCTTGGCGTAATTTTGCCTATTGGTAATTGTGTCGATCAACTTATTATTTTTACAATCCACTTTTAGTTCATCTTGACTTAGGAACTCATATCTCAAAAGTGGTTTCGTAACATTACCTACAATAAATGTCAACGAGAAATTCCTCCTATTGTCACGGTTTGTACAGTCAGTCCAGAGCACTCGATTTTTATATTGTTTGCATAAACCAGCGCAATATTTTTAGCATATATGACGATGTTTGTCAGGTATTCCTTTGAAATAACTGATACAGCAGCCCCAGTATCCACAATGAACATGATTTTCTGGGCTCCTAAATGTGTAGTTACTACCAAAAATAGCGGTAAAGTGGAAGCCATCACCTCTCACCGCATTAGTTATCTGCTTTTTCGTCATGTGCTGGTGAAGGTGGTCGTGAGGACGGCTCTGATTTAATCTTTCCTTTATTCGGTCACATACACCATGGTTTAAAAGATCTAGCAAGGTGTATATAGTAGATGTGAGACCTAGATATTTTTGGTTTCTTGTCGGTATGATGCAGATTTATAGTAGATTGGAATTTGTAATTCTGACTACGGCAGTCTTTTTCTTTTTTTGGTTAAACCTGCTGAACGGAGTTGGGGTTTTGCTCATTAAAATACAGCAGTAGATCGTCAGCCACTTTTCTAAATCCGTTTGTGCTGCCAGGACTGGTCTTAAGTTAATCGATATTGCTTGGAGTAATTTGTGTCGTTACTCACTCAAATTTTTGTAGCTAACAGCATCAGTTCATTTAAATAAATGGATGGTCAACATGTGAGAGTATAAGAAGACATCAATTTATCAAGCAACTCTGGCTTTGATTTTTCATGCAGAGCTATGACTGCTTCTTTAATTTTCTCATAGTTTCCTGACTGTACAAGAGTAGGTAGTAGTTTGCATACTGTTTCCGGTGGTAGTGTAGCCAGCGCATGATAAACTTGTTGAACGGTAATCCTTGTCTTCATGATACTGAACTGTGCTTCCACAATTGTGAACCATGCAAATACATTTGATTCGTGCCCATTTCGTCTTTAAACATCTTGACTTATTGTGAAGGCAGTAAGAAGAATGTATTTCTAGATTCCTCGAACGTCGTGGGTTACAACTGAAGTATACGATATATATAATTCGTGTGTTTCCTCGTTATTATCCCAATAACGAGGAAACACACGAATTATATTTAAGAAAACAAGATAAGGAATTTATTTACAAGTTTAAACATTTGGAGTTGTCAGTAGCTTGTTTCAATAAAAGGAATCAATTATTTAAAGTTCAAAGTTTCGAAGAATTGTCAAGAAGAGAAAATGTTACATTAGAGGCTGATAATGTATCAGCGTGTAATTTGACACTGGCGTTATTCAGACGCTCATGGAACTCAGTTTCTTTCTGCCTCTCTGTCTCTCTGTCTTGATTCAACTTTTTTCTGCCTATTTATATCAAAAAGCGATTTCACATCGGTTCGTTACTTTTTTCTCGGTTTGTAATCAGCTCCCTTTTTCATTGGTCAAAATAAATTTTTACATATGCTCGTTAAACTTTGCCTTGGTCTTTTCTTCAGTCCCTTTTTTATTAATCAAAATAAATTTTGGCACAGAATTTGAAAACAGTGAAGAAAAGAGAGTTATTTTTATTTCGTGTTTACTACATCACTTCCATTTTCAGCTTTGACTGGGTCTGTTTTAGTACATGAATAAGTCGATAATTCAATAGCAGTAGTATATATTGTCGCTTTTCCAAGTAACCGACCTTCCAGACTTTTTTTTTGCTTTGCTGTTTTGTCTCCATAGTATTGTCGATCTCTGGTAATTTATCTCTTTGTGCTGATATTGTTTTATCAATATCAGATATTTTCGCCATTTCTGAGACAACCTCTGGTTTTAATCTATGGAAACATTGCTGTTGACATCTGCGGTTGTAATAGTAAAGCGCTTATTATTACGGTTAATTACTGTGTACGGTGCTTCCAGAGATTTCCAAATTTTGTCAGTCCTAAGCCATATAAATTTACAGTCATTTAGATCCTTTGGTATATAAGGTTTTGGTGAAGAATGTAAGTATCCGGAAGAGTGATTCTCCATGTCAAACTTTCGCATTTACTTCACCAAGTTTTATTGCCAGGTTTGATATCTCATTGTTATCCTTGTCACATGGGTCAATTAACAGTCTTGGAACTTGCGCATGACGACCCCTTACTGCTTTATAGGGCGAGTAAGTTGATTTGTTGGGTGTGATTCTGATACCTAAAAGTACAATAGGTAGGGCTGATAGCCATGATTCTTTCTTTGCAATGATTGCTGTTTTTAACTTCCTTTGTGCACGTCCAATTAATCCGTTCGCCTGAGTATGTACGAAGTCGTTCTCAGTCTGTGAAAACATGATCTTTGGCAGCTCTGAAAACAATTCTGACTCAAACTGGCTACCTTTATCAGTGATGATATATAAGGGTACTCCGAATCTAGGTAGCCATGTGTTAATGAAAGCAGTAGCGATATTTTGTGCAGTTATTTCAGTTAGAGGCACTGCCTCCACCCATCTATCAATCACGATTAATAAATACCGATATAGCGAAAAATAGGGGTCAGTTTGGTTTCTTACTGGCAGTAATGGACCAACCATGTCTAAATGCACTGTTTGAAAGGGCTCAGAAGGTAGTTCGAATCGTTGTACTTCACTCTTGGTATGTTTAATCATTTTTGCTTGCTGACAATTTTGACACTCTTTGCAGAACTCTTTGACTAACTTGTCCATCTATGGTCAGTAATAATTTGATTTTAATAAGCGTAATGTGTCTGATATTACTGGGTGTGACAATGCATGCAGACTATCAAATTCAGATTTCCTAAGCTCTTGCAGTACAAAAGGTCTCGGAAACGGTAACGATATGTTGTACATTATAATTTGGTTTTTACCTGTTTGGTAAGGTTTCAATCTTTCTTAATTGTTTAAGTTCGCCGGCAGACTGCAGCGATATTTTTCTGTCATCTTATATGAGAAATGTCCGTGATATATTCACTTATGAAGCTCAGATGACGCTATTGTCTGTCTGACTTTAAAGACAAATGGCTAGTAAAAGCACTACACAAAGGTTTATGATCTGTTAACAAAATAGTATCCCTACGTTCTGTGAGGTGTTTAACGTGCAACATTGCTAGATATGCAGCGAGCGAATAGCGAATAGCGAGGTAGAATATCTTTGTTGGGACTGTGACAACTTTCTCGAGAAGAAAGCAATAGGAACAGGCTGGTCATTTATCATTCGATGAAGAGCGGCATCTACCGCATCATTAGAACTATCTGTGACAAGTTGATAAGTTTAACAAGTCTTAGAAGGCTAATTCCGTTATGCTTGATAATGACTTCTTCACTGCTTGAAAGGAAGCTAATTCTTCCGCGGTTAAAATCAGTTCTTTCGCATTAGGATTCAAACGAATACATTCTCTGAGTGGGAAGATTAGTCACTAAATTTTGGTATTAGTTTTCTGTAAAAAATGACCATTGCAATAAATAGTCGCAATGTTTTTGAATCATTGGGAGGAGGAAAATTGTTCGCACATCGTAGATCACCAGTGAAGTATCTGAGGGATAATGACGAGGAAAGACACGTGTTATATTTAACAAAACAAGAAATTTATTTAAAAGTTTACGAATTTAAAGTTGTTAGTAGCTTGTTTTAGGAAAAGGAATCAAATATTTTAAGTTCATAGTTTCGAAGAATTGTCAAGAAGAGAAAATGTTCATATTAAATCATCGGACACAAAAAGTAAAATTCCAAAATGTTTAAAACAAATTGAGAGACTTCGTTTTTCATATAAAAGTTATAAGGGTTTATTCAACATGAATGACAAGATATATTTTGAGGTACTTAGCTTTGGAGTTGAATAGAATTCTTTGAAGTTACCCTGATTTCATTAGAGGCTGATAATGTATCAGAGTGTAATTTGACACTAGGGTTATTCAGACGCCTCTGTGCCTCTGTGCCTCTCTCGGCCTCTCTGTTTTGATTCAACCTTTTCTGCTTATTTATATCAAAAGGCGATTTGACATCAGCTCATTACTTTTTTCTCAGTTTGTAATTCGCTCCTTTTTCCATTTGTCAAAATAAATTTTCACATAGTCTCGTTAAACTTTGCCTTCGCCTTTTCTTCAGCCCGGAGTCAATCCTTTTTTCATTGGTCAAATTTTCGCACAGTATTTGAAAACAATGAAGAAAAGAGAGTTATTTTTATTTCGTATTCACTACATATGCACGCACACACACATACACACACATATACATACACATGCTGCACACATACATAAATGTACAAAATCATGTACATACACATAGATCAATGAATAATGAAAATAATTGTATGACTGCAAAATAAATACAAACGAAAATTCTGCTTATGAGTTAATTTAAATCTATTTTTATGGCGACATTTAAATATTATTTCATTCCTTTGATTCAATAGCTTGCTAGTATTTTTATATTTAATTATTTTTTCCAAGCACAGATTTCTGAAGCTATAATCTTCCATTCTATCTGTGGGGTGAAGTTTCTATCCTTTAATTCCCAGAAATGATTAGGTTGGTGCAAAAATAGTATCGTTTTTTGACGTTAAAAAATACGTCAAAAAACGATATTATTTTTGCACCAACCTAATACATAGTGTTTGTAGACTTGACGAATCGAGAGGTTCTTTGGCAAGTCTTGAGAAAACTCTGCATCCCAGAAAACATGCTAACGGTCATCATCTCCTTTCATAAAGGAATGAAAGCTAATATCATGTCTGATGGTATGATGTCGGAATCCTTTAACGGCGCCAAGCAAGGGTGTGTCATGGCCCCTGTCCTTTTTGCACTTCTGATGCTGAAATATGCATTCGCAAACACAAAGAGCAGCGTCAAATTCCAGTTTCGAACAACTGGTGGTCCATTCAACCATCAGCGCTTCAAAGCCAAGACCCGCCTTCGTACACAAATTATTCGTTATTTGTTGTTTGCTGATGCTGCTGCTCTTGTAGCGACATCCTTTGAGGAGGACCAACATCTAATAAATCGTTTCCCTGCTGCATGTAAAGCCTTTGGTCTTACATTTAGCATAAAGAAAACTGAAGTAGTACACCAACCTTTTCCTAATCCGAAGTAATTCCGTGGTGAGAAACAAAAACCACCAGTCTACAAATTTCCAGAGAGACTATTGAAAGTAAAAGACAAAGCCCTGAACTATGTAAAGTCTTTCACCTATGTGATACTATTTAGCTATTGTAATTGGCTAACTTATTAACCATATAAATTAAAAACAGGAAAGACTTAAGGCGAGAAAGAGCTATATCGAAAGATAGATTGAGTGACATTAAAAAGAAGATTTGATTTTATTTACGAAGAAAGATACTTTACGCACGAGACAGAAAATCCGTAAGAAAAAACGAGATATGAGATTCTGTCAAAACTGATTAATGCCATGATAAGGTTGACTTAGCAGAAAAAAAACGGGTGTCGAGTTTTGACAATAATTGATGAGTCGGTAGAGAGACCTGACTATGTGAATTTTGGGTGTCCCCAAAAGAAAGATGTGATAAAAATTATTTGGCAATCTGGGGTTTGTAAAAAAATGTTTTGGCCAAAGAAAAAAAAAAGAAAAAAAAAATTATTTTGTAAACAAAATTCTGGATAATAATTTTAAGAGGGCCAGTCTAGCCACACTCACACTGCCAAGAGATCATTGGTCAAGTGGTAGCATGGGTGATAGGCGGAGGTGAATGTATAAGAAAGATGGAGAAGTTGTTAACACCCACTGAGGGTATTGGTGTGAGATACCAATATGAGAGAGGAAGAGTCTAGGAGGATAACTCTCCACCGACCTTCCCTCACGGACGAGGGAGAAACACCTGAAATGGAAAGGGATTAATCTTCCAAAAATGGGAAGTAATTAATTTTCCAGGGCTAAGAACAAAGAGAATTCTTCTTGGGAATAGAGAATTATCGGGAACTCAAGCCACGTCAGACTCCACACTAGATTTTGGTCGGTGCCTATATAAACGAACGTCACCGGGTAGTTTGCAGTAGAGTTCTAGCAGTTGTTGCCTTGCAGAAGCTGACCACAAGATTTTAACGTCCTTTTCGACTTCGACTACCAAAAGCAAGTTATATTGAAGAACAAATTAAGATACCAAAACTCGCTTAAGAAACTCAAAAGTGTCACAAATCCATAGAAATGGGCTGGGAGAGAAAGACATTCCTATATATAACAGACGGATAAAGATAATTTGTTATTTCTTAACATATTTGAACCTCTTGAATTTGTTTTATTGCTTCCTTTACTTACGCTTGTGCGGTATCACCTTTACCCCGGATTCAGCTTGCACTACGGCCCAAAAGCCTGATTGATTTCGTCTACCTAAGATCAAAGTCATAACGTGGGTAAGTTAGACTTAAGACTACTTTGGTAACCAGACGTTGGAAGTGAGCTGGGAAGGACAAAGCTGGTATCGAACCGGGAATGACCAGATCGACCGGGACACAGGCTGGTGGCAGTGACAAAGAGTCAACCCTAAAACGCTGGTGGAAGAAACCTTACAGCTTCGCGCCGCAACTGGGAGTTGACCACGGGCCGACAGCTCAGTGTCACATATTGGCGTCGCGACCAGAGGACGTCACATATTGGCGCTGCGACCACCAGTGGGTGTCACACCTATCTTGGCAAACTACAGAAATCATGCATCGGATTGCTAAGGCTACTAGTGCTTTCAGCAAACTTTGCCATCGCTTGTGGAATGAGCGGGGTATTTGATTGGATACGAAAATTCGGGTTTACAGAACTGTTGTTCTTGCCATCATTTTGTTAGGCTCAGAGTCGTGGCCTCCATACAGATACCATATACGTCTGCTGGATGTTTTCCATGACAGCTGTCTGCGTGCCATCTGTGGGGTTAGTCTTCAAGATAGAACAGCCAATGTAGACCTGTTTACCAGGTGTAATATTGGAGGAATCGAGACTTTCCTCATACAATCTTAGTTGCAGTGGATTGGTCACGTCTTAAGAATGTCTGATGAGAAGATACCAAGATCCTAATGTGCAGCCAGTTAGATCAGGACTATAGGAATGTAGGACGTCCATGGCTTAGATACAAAGACAAGCTGAAGAGCAAATGGTCAGCTGTTAATATACCCCATAACACTCAAGAGCGCTTAACCTTGGAATGGGTAGAGCGGAGATCAACGTGTTTAACGGACTAGCCACAATTGTTTACATTGTATATATTTTATGTTGTGTTTTAGTAAATTAAATATTTGTTTCTCATTTAGCTCTGTGTTGTGGTAAATCATTTTTTTTCCTTTGTTACAATTATCAACACGTAACAATATATACATTGAACAATAAAAAATATTAAAACATATTCAGACACACTGGGTTGTAGATTAATATTCTTTCGTTTTTTTTTTATTATTTAGATTCCTCGACTAGTTTCGGCCAAAATGACCATCATCAGGAGAGGAAATATTTCTGCTTTCTGGTAGCAGTGAACTACAGAAATGAATGTCATG
This sequence comes from Acanthosepion lycidas, assembly GCA_963932145.1. Lineage (NCBI taxonomy): Eukaryota > Metazoa > Mollusca > Cephalopoda > Sepiida > Sepiidae > Acanthosepion > Acanthosepion lycidas. The sequence continues at coordinate 680,096 of CAWVQA010001284.1, read as the reverse complement.
ATGGAGAAAATGAACTTTTGACGGTAGTTTTCATTTGTTTTTTTATTTGTTTTTTTTTTTTTATCTTTTTAACATGAATTTTTTTAACATTCCTTGTGTTGTTCAAACAGTCTCTTTTAAGTTGTTATTTGAGATAAGATCTGGATGGATCTATTCTGCTCTGAATTCCCCTGGTCAGTTTGACAGTTTTATTGGTCCTGGAGAGGGGGATGTGTCTCTGTTAAGTGTTTGTGTGTGTGTTATTTGGTTCTTAGGGAGTGAGTGAGTATGATATGTGTAAGTGTGTATATTGCTGTGGGTGTGTGTTATCATTTGGCTCATTAGCGGGTGAGTGAGTATGATGTGTTAAAGTGTGTATGTTCGTGTGTGTGTGTGTGTGTGTGTGTGTGTATAAGTGTGAGGCCTCAACACCTCCGTAAGCATGTCTGTCTTGTGTGGGTGAGAAATGTGGGTAGGTTTTGATTTGTTGAGTTATATATTAGTACTATCTATATTGTTAAATTTATGGTTTAGCCCGGCTGGATAGTGTGTTTTTAGACGTTGTAGCCACTTATTTTCATGTGACTCTAAAATCTTTCTAATGTTATCTGCTCTGAACTTTTCTATTCTCTCAATTATAGTGAATTTGGCATGGGTTTTGAAATCGTGTTTTTCTAGGCGGAAATGTTGTTCTACGGGTAATAATTTTTCATGGGGAGTCGACTTAATTCGTGTGTTTAATATGGTTGCAGCATAAACTTCTTTTGTTGTTGCATGGTTGGGAAAATCCTGTTGTTTTTGTTCTTAGTTTATTACGGATTACCTTGTCCCCTGAAATGTGGTTACTACCTATGATTTCTTTTAGGTTCTTAGGTCTACGATATGCAAGAAGGCCAGGTTCCTTAAACAGTTTTTTAGGTTTGGTTTGAGATGTAGTATTTCCCAGCGACGTTTGATTATTTGGGATAGTGGAGGCAGAGTGGGGTTGAAAGTGGTTACTAGAGGTATGCGGCTAGATTTATTTTTAATCTTGTACATTAGGGTGTCTTCTCTAGGTGTGGAAATTGCTTTATTTATTTGTTCCCTGATTAGGTGTTGTTTATAGCCACGTGTTGTGAATTGATGCTCCAGATTTTCAATGTGTTTATTTAATTCTTCATTGTTGGAACATATCCTTCTGAGTCTAAGTGCTTGTGAATAGGGAAGGTTCTCTTTGAGGTGTTTAGTGTGGGAAGACTTAAAGTGTAGATAGTGTGTAGTGTCGTTTGTAGTTTCCTGTTTTCATCTATGTAAATGCGGGTGTCTAAAAATGTTACTGATGTTGTGGATTTTTCATAGTCAAACTTAATTGAGTCGTGCACTGTGTTTAGGGTCGTAAGGAATTGGATAAGTTTGTCATCACTGCCCGTGTATACAAAGAATATATCATCGATATATCTTGCATAGAATACGCAGTCGCTACCGATGAGGGGATAGATATGGGTCTCCTCAAATTTTCCCATGAATATTGTAGCATATGATAGAGCTGAAATGGTGCCCATGGCACAACCTCTTATTTGAAGGTAGTGTGCGCCATTGAAGTTGAAAATATTCAATGTAAGGACATGCTCAATGAGTTTTATGATAACTTCTGTGAGGGGGTCTTGTTTTCTTCTTTTAGTAAGTGCTTCTTGAAGGGCGGTTAGTCCTTCGATGTGTTTAATGTTTGAATAGAGTGACCTTACGTCCATAGTCACTAGAATAGCATTCTCTGGAACTGTGTGTATGTGATTAATTTTGTTTAGTAGATCTGGTGTGTCTCTGATGTAGGATTTTACTTCCTTAGCTAGGGGTTGTATGTAATGGTCTACGTATTTGGAAATTTTTGTCGTGTGGCAGTTGAACGATGAAATGACCGGCCTTCCTGGGTTGTTGCTTTTGTTTATTTTAGGAAGGAGATAGAAGCGAGCTGGTATGATGTTTGTGGATGTAAGTGTTATGCATGTTTCCTTGTTGATTAGATTGTTGCGAAGCATTATGTTTAGTGAGCTAGTTAATTCTTTTTGGTATTTGGGGAGCGGATCTGTAAGTAAGCTTTTATAGGTTTCATTCTTGGCTAGCTGTTTGTTGGCCTCTTTAATAATGTATTCTTCGATTCTCCAGATCACTGTGCACTCCCTTTGTCAGCCTGTGTTATGATTAGGTCATCTCTATGTGACAGCGTGTCTAAGGCTATACGTCCACCTTCAGTAATGTTGTCACGTGGCAGCTTACGTGCTATTGTTTTCTTTATGTCATTTGCTACGGCTATTTCAAATGTCTGTATAGTAATGTCTGTGTTTTGAGGGGTGTAGGTAATATCCTTCTCTTTTAATGTATCAAGTATGGAAGGTGTGTGATCATTGTCCCCGTAGTGGGCTTTTAACCGTATTCTCCTGAAGAAGGATTTCAGGTCCTTTGCCAAGGTGTCTTTATCAAACCTTGGGGGACTAGGGCAAAAGCTTAGTCCTTTATTTAATACGCTGAATGTATTGAGTGAAAATTTATTGTTACTTAAATTTATAACTCGCCCATAGGGGTCAAGTTTGAATTTGCAAGCGTGGCGAAGTTCTTTCGTAAAAGCTCGAAAGCTTGCATC
>CAWVQA010001284.1:545000-672500 GCA_963932145.1 Acanthosepion lycidas | reverse complement strand
GAACAACCAGTTTCTCCTTGAATTCTCAAGCTATGAGGACAACTCATTTATTCCGTGCTCTTAACCCATAAACGAGCCGGAATATCTTAATCAAACCTTCAACATGTCGTGTGTTCAATACTTTTCTTCGAACAACCAGTTTCTCCTTGAATTCTCAAGCTATGAGGACAACTCATTTATTCCGTGCTCTGAACCCATAAACGTGCCGGAATATCTTAATCAAACCTTCAACATGTCGTGTGTTCATTACTTTTCTTCGAACAACCAGTTGCTCCTCGAATTCTCAAGCTATGAGGACAACTCATTTATTCCGTGCTCTTAACCCATAAACGTGCCGGAATATCTTAATCAAACCTTCAACATGTCGTGTGTTCAATACTTTTCTTCGAACAACCAGTTGCTCCTCGAATTCTCAACCTATGAGGACAACTCATTTATTCCGTGCTCTTAACCCATAAACGTGCCGGAATATCTTAATCAAACCTTCAACATGTCGTGTGTTCAATACGTTTCTTCGAACAACCAGTTTCTCCTTGAATTCTCAATCTATGAGGGCAACTCATTTATTCCGTGCTCTTAACCCATAAACGAGCCGGAATATCTTAATCAAACCTTCAACATGTCGTGTGTTCAATACTTTTCTTCGAACAACCAGTTTCTCCTTGAATTCTCAAGCTATGAGGACAACACATTTATTCCGTGCTCTTAACCCATAAACGAGCCGGAATATCTTAATCAAACCTTCAACATGTCGTGAGTTCAATACTTTTCTTCGAACAACCAGTTTCTCCTTGAATTCTCAAGCTATGAGGACAACTCATTTATTCCGTGCTCTTAACCCATAAACGAGCCGGAATATCTTAATCAAACCTTCAACATGTCGTGTGTCCAATACTTTTCTTCGAACAACCAGTTTCTCCTTGAATTCTCAAGCTATGAGGGCAACTCATTTATTCCGTGCTCTTAACCCATAAACGAGCCGGAATATCTTAATCAAACCTTCAACATGTCGTGTGTTCAATACTTTTCTTCGAACAAAAAGTTTCTCCTTCAATTCTCAAGCTATAAGGACAACTCATTTATTCCGTGCTCTTAACCCATAAACGAGCCGGAATATCTTAATCAAACCTTCAACATGTCGTGTGTTCAATACTTTTCTTCGAACAACCAGTTTCTCCTTGAATTCTCAAGCTATGAGGACAACTCATTTATTCCGTGCTCTTCACCCATAAACGAGCCGGAATATCTTAATCAAACCTTCAACATGTCGTATGTTCAATACTTTTCTTCGAACAACCAGTTTCTCCTTGAATTCTCAAGCTATGAGGGCAACTCATTTATTCCGTGCTCTTAACCCATAAACGAGCCGGAATATCTTAATCAAACCTTCAACATGTCGTGTGTTCAATACTTGTCTTCGAACAACCAGTTTCTCCTTGAATTCTCAAGCTATGAGGACAACTCATTTATTCCGTGCTCTTAACCCATAAACGAGCCGGAATATCTTAATCAAACCTTCAACATGTCGTGTGTTCAATACTTTTCTTCGAACAACCAGTTTCTCCTTGAATTCTCAAGCTATGAGGACAACTTATTTATTCCGTGCTCTTAACCCATAAACGTGCCGGAATATCTTAATCAAACCTTCAACATGTCGTGTGTTCAATACTTTTCTTCGAACAACCAGTTGCTCCTCGAATTCTCAAGCTATGAGGACAACTCATTTATTCCGTGCTCTTAACCCATAAACGTGCCGGAATATCTTAATCAAACCTTCAACATGTCGTGTGTTCAATACTTTTCTTCGAACAACCAGTTGCTCCTCGAATTCTCAACCTATGAGGACAACTCATTTATTCCGTGCTCTTAACCCATAAACGTGCCGGAATATCTTAATCAAACCTTCAACATGTCGTGTGTTCAATACGTTTCTTCGAACAACCAGTTTCTCCTTGAATTCTCAATCTATGAGGGCAACTCATTTATTCCGTGCTCTTAACCCATAAACGAGCCGGAATATCTTAATCAAACCTTCAACATGTCGTGTGTTCAATACTTTTCTTCGAACAACCAGTTTCTCCTTGAATTCTCAAGCTATGAGGACAACACATTTATTCCGTGCTCTTAACCCATAAACGAGCCGGAATATCTTAATCAAACCTTCAACATGTCGTGAGTTCAATACTTTTCTTCGAACAACCAGTTTCTCCTTGAATTCTCAAGCTATGAGGACAACTCATTTATTCCGTGCTCTTAACCCATAAACGAGCCGGAATATCTTAATCAAACCTTCAACATGTCGTGTGTCCAATACTTTTCTTCGAACAACCAGTTTCTCCTTGAATTCTCAAGCTATGAGGACAACTCATTTATTCCGTGCTCTTAACCCATAAACGAGCCGGAATATCTTAATCAAACCTTCAACATGTCGTGTGTTCAATACTTTTCTTCGAACAAAAAGTTTCTCCTTGAATTCTCAAGCTATAAGGACAACTCATTTATTCCGTGCTCTTAACCCATAAACGAGGCGGAATATCTTAATCAAACCTTCAACATGTCGTGTGTTCAATACTTTTCTTCGAACAACCAGTTTCTCCTTGAATTCTCAAGCTATGAGGACAACTCATTTATTCCGTGCTCTTCACCCATAAACGAGCCGGAATATCTTAATCAAACCTTCAACATGTCGTATGTTCAATACTTTTCTTCGAACAACCAGTTTCTCCTTGAATTCTCAAGCTATGAGGACAACTCATTTATTCCGTGCTCTTAACCCATAAACGAGCCGGAATATCTTAATCAAACCTTCAACATGTCGTGTGTTCAATACTTTTCTTCGAACAACCAGTTTCTCCTTGAATTCTCAAGCTATGAGGACAACTCATTTATTCCGTGCTCTTAACCCATAAACGAGCCGGAATATCATAATCAAACCTTCAACATGCCGTGTGTTCAATACTTTTCTTCGAACAACCAGTTTCTCCTTGAATTCTCAAGCTATGAGGACAACTCATTTATTCCGTGCTCTTAACCCATAAACGAGCCGGAATATCTTAATCAAACCTTCAACATGTCGTGTGTTCAATACTTTTCTTCGAACAACCAGTTTCTCCTTGAATTCTCAAGCTATGAGGACAACTCATTTATTCCGTGCTCTTAACCCATAAACGAGCCGGAATATCTTAATCAAACCTTCAACATGTCGTGTGTTCAATACTTTTCTTCGAACAACCAGTTTCTCCTTGAATTCTCAAGCTATGAGGACAACTCATTTATTCCGTGCTCTTAACCCATAAACGAGCCGGAATATCTTAATCAAACCTTCAACATGTCGTGTGTTCAATAGTTTTCTTCGAACAACCAGTTTCTCCTTGAATTCTCAAGCTATGAGGACAACTCATTTATTCCGTGCTCTTAACCCATAAACGAGCCGGAATATCTTAATCAAACCTTCAACATGTCGTGTGTTCAATACTTTTCTTCGAACAACCTGTTTCTCCTTGAATTCTCAAGCTATGAGGACAACTCATTTATTCCGTGCTCTTAACCCATAAACGAGCCGGAATATCTTAATCAAACCTTCAAAGTGTCGTGTGTTCAATACTTTTCTTCGAACAACCAGTTTCTCCTTGAATTCTCAAGCTATGAGGACAACTCATTTATTCCGTGCTCTTAACCCATAAACGTGCCGGAATATCTTAATCAAACCTTCAACATGTCGTGTGTTCAATACTTTTCTTCGAACAACCAGTTTCTCCTTGAATTCTCAAGCTATGAGGACAACTCATTTATTCCGTGCTCTTAACCCATAAACGTGCCGGAATATCTTAATCAAACCTTCAACATGTCGTGTGTTCAATACTTTTCTTCGAATAACCAGTTTCTCCTTGAATTCTCAAGCTATGAGGACAACTCATTTATTCCGTGCTCTTAACCCATAAACGAGCCGGAATATCTTAATCAAACCTTCAACATGTCGTGTATTCAATACTTATCTTCGAACAACCAGTTCCTCCTTGAATTCTCAAGCTATGAGGACAACTCATTTATTTCGTGCTCTTAACCTATAAACGAGCCGGAATATCTTAATCAAACCTTCAACATGTCGTGTGTTCAATACTTTTCTTCGAACAACCAGTTTCTCCTTGAATTCTCAAGCTATGAGGACAACTCATTTATTCCGTGCTCTTAACCCATAAACGAGCCGGAATATCTTAATCAAACCTTCAACATGTCGTGTGTTGAATACTTTTCTTCGAACAACCAGTTTCTCCTTGAATTCTCAAGCTATGAGGACAACTCATTTATTCCGTGCTCTTAACCCATAAACGTGCCGGAATATCTTAATCAAACCTTCAACATGTCGTGTGTTCAATACTTTTCTTCGAACAACCAGTTGGTCCTCGAATTCTCAAGCTATGAGGACAACTCATTTGTTCCGTGCTCATAACCCATAAACGAGCCGGAATATCTTAATCAAACCTTCAACATGTCGTGTGTCCAATACTTTTCTTCGAACAACCTGTTTCTCCTTGAATTCTCAAGCTATGAGGACAACTCATTTATTCCGTGCTCTTAACCCATAAACGAGCCGGAATATCTTAATCAAACCTTCAACATGTCGTGTTTTCAATACTTATCTTCGAACAACCAGTTCCTCCTTGAATTCTCAAGCTATGAGGACAACTCATTTATTCCGTGCTCTTAACCTATAAACGAGCCGGAATATCTCAATCAAACCTTCAACATGTCGTGTGTTCAATACTTTTCTTCGAACAACCAGTTTCTCCTTGAATTCTCAAGCTATGAGGACAACTCATTTATTCCGTGCTCTTAACCCATAAACGAGCCGGAATATCTTAATCAAACCTTCAACATGTCGTGTGTTGAATACTTTTCTTCGAACAACAAGTTTCTCCTTGAATTCTCAAGCTATGAGGACAACTCATTTATTCCGTGCTCTTAACCCATAAACGTGCCGGAATATCTTAATCAAACCTTCAACATGTCGTGTGTTCAATACTTTTCTTCGAACAACCAGTTGCTCCTCGAATTCTCAAGCTATGAGGACAACTCATTTATTCCGTGCTCATAACCCATAAACGAGCCGGAATATCTTAATCAAACCTTCAACATGTCGTGTGATCAATACTTTTCCTCGAACAACCTGTTTCTCCTTGAATTCTCAAGCTATGAGGACAACTCATTTATTTCGTGCTCTTAACCTATAAACGAGCCGGAATATCTTAATCAAACCTTCAACATGTCGTGTGTTCAATACTTTTCTTCGAACAACCAGTTTCTCCTTGAATTCTCAAGCTATGAGGACAACTCATTTATTCCGTGCTCTTAACCCATAAACGAGCCGGAATATCTTAATCAAACCTTCAACATGTCGTGTGTTGAATACTTTTCTTCGAACAACCAGTTTCTCCTTGAATTCTCAAGCTATGAGGACAACTCATTTATTCCGTGCTCTTAACCCATAAACGTGCCGGAATATCTTAATCAAACCTTCAACATGTCGTGTGTTCAATACTTTTCTTCGAACAACCAGTTGGTCCTCGAATTCTCAAGCTATGAGGACAACTCATTTGTTCCGTGCTCATAACCCATAAACGAGCCGGAATATCTTAATCAAACCTTCAACATGTCGTGTGTCCAATACTTTTCTTCGAACAACCTGTTTCTCCTTGAATTCTCAAGCTATGAGGACAACTCATTTATTCCGTGCTCTTAACCCATAAACGAGCCGGAATATCTTAATCAAACCTTCAACATGTCGTGTTTTCAATACTTATCTTCGAACAACCAGTTCCTCCTTGAATTCTCAAGCTATGAGGACAACTCATTTATTCCGTGCTCTTAACCTATAAACGAGCCGGAATATCTCAATCAAACCTTCAACATGTCGTGTGTTCAATACTTTTCTTCGAACAACCAGTTTCTCCTTGAATTCTCAAGCTATGAGGACAACTCATTTATTCCGTGCTCTTAACCCATAAACGAGCCGGAATATCTTAATCAAACCTTCAACATGTCGTGTGTTGAATACTTTTCTTCGAACAACAAGTTTCTCCTTGAATTCTCAAGCTATGAGGACAACTCATTTATTCCGTGCTCTTAACCCATAAACGTGCCGGAATATCTTAATCAAACCTTCAACATGTCGTGTGTTCAATACTTTTCTTCGAACAACCAGTTGCTCCTCGAATTCTCAAGCTATGAGGACAACTCATTTATTCCGTGCTCATAACCCATAAACGAGCCGGAATATCTTAATCAAACCTTCAACATGTCGTGTGATCAATACTTTTCCTCGAACAACCTGTTTCTCCTTGAATTCTCAAGCTATGAGGACAACTCATTTATTCCGTGCTCTTAACCCATAAAGGAGCCGGAATATCTTAATCAAACCTTCAACATGTCGTGTGTTCAATACTTTTCTTCGAACAACCAGTTGCTCCTCGAATTCTCAAGCTATGAGGACAACTCATTTATTCCGTGCTCTTAACCGATAAATGAGCCGGAATATCTTAATCAAACCTTCGACATGTCGTGTGTTCAATACTTTTCTTCAAACAACCACTTTCTCCTTGAATTCTCAAGCTATGAGGACAACTCATTTATTCCGTGCTCTTAACCCATAAACGAGCCGGAATATCATAATCAAACCTTCAACATGCCGTGTGTTCAATACTTTTCTTCGAACAACCAGTTTCTCCTTGAATTCTCAAGCTATGAGGACAACTCATTTATTCCGTGCTCTTAACCCATAAACGAGCCGGAATATCTTAATCAAACCTTCAACATGTCGTGTGTTCAATACTTTTCTTCGAACAACCAGTTTCTCCTTGAATTCTCAAGCTATGAGGACAACTCATTTATTCCGTGCTCTTAACCCATAAACGAGCCGGAATATCTTAATCAAACCTTCAACATGTCGTGTGTTCAATACTTTTCTTCGAACAACCAGTTTCTCCTTGAATTCTCAAGCTATGAGGACAACTCATTTATTCCGTGCTCTTAACCCATAAACGAGCCGGAATATCTTAATCAAACCTTCAACATGTCGTGTGTTCAATAGTTTTCTTCGAACAACCAGTTTCTCCTTGAATTCTCAAGCTATGAGGACAACTCATTTATTCCGTGCTCTTAACCCATAAACGAGCCGGAATATCTTAATCAAACCTTCAACATGTCGTGTGTTCAATACTTTTCTTCGAACAACCTGTTTCTCCTTGAATTCTCAAGCTATGAGGACAACTCATTTATTCCGTGCTCTTAACCCATAAACGAGCCGGAATATCTTAATCAAACCTTCAAAGTGTCGTGTGTTCAATACTTTTCTTCGAACAACCAGTTTCTCCTTGAATTCTCAAGCTATGAGGACAACTCATTTATTCCGTGCTCTTAACCCATAAACGTGCCGGAATATCTTAATCAAACCTTCAACATGTCGTGTGTTCAATACTTTTCTTCGAACAACCAGTTTCTCCTTGAATTCTCAAGCTATGAGGACAACTCATTTATTCCGTGCTCTTAACCCATAAACGTGCCGGAATATCTTAATCAAACCTTCAACATGTCGTGTGTTCAATACTTTTCTTCGAATAACCAGTTTCTCCTTGAATTCTCAAGCTATGAGGACAACTCATTTATTCCGTGCTCTTAACCCATAAACGAGCCGGAATATCTTAATCAAACCTTCAACATGTCGTGTATTCAATACTTATCTTCGAACAACCAGTTCCTCCTTGAATTCTCAAGCTATGAGGACAACTCATTTATTTCGTGCTCTTAACCTATAAACGAGCCGGAATATCTTAATCAAACCTTCAACATGTCGTGTGTTCAATACTTTTCTTCGAACAACCAGTTTCTCCTTGAATTCTCAAGCTATGAGGACAACTCATTTATTCCGTGCTCTTAACCCATAAACGAGCCGGAATATCTTAATCAAACCTTCAACATGTCGTGTGTTGAATACTTTTCTTCGAACAACCAGTTTCTCCTTGAATTCTCAAGCTATGAGGACAACTCATTTATTCCGTGCTCTTAACCCATAAACGTGCCGGAATATCTTAATCAAACCTTCAACATGTCGTGTGTTCAATACTTTTCTTCGAACAACCAGTTGGTCCTCGAATTCTCAAGCTATGAGGACAACTCATTTGTTCCGTGCTCATAACCCATAAACGAGCCGGAATATCTTAATCAAACCTTCAACATGTCGTGTGTCCAATACTTTTCTTCGAACAACCTGTTTCTCCTTGAATTCTCAAGCTATGAGGACAACTCATTTATTCCGTGCTCTTAACCCATAAACGAGCCGGAATATCTTAATCAAACCTTCAACATGTCGTGTTTTCAATACTTATCTTCGAACAACCAGTTCCTCCTTGAATTCTCAAGCTATGAGGACAACTCATTTATTCCGTGCTCTTAACCTATAAACGAGCCGGAATATCTCAATCAAACCTTCAACATGTCGTGTGTTCAATACTTTTCTTCGAACAACCAGTTTCTCCTTGAATTCTCAAGCTATGAGGACAACTCATTTATTCCGTGCTCTTAACCCATAAACGAGCCGGAATATCTTAATCAAACCTTCAACATGTCGTGTGTTGAATACTTTTCTTCGAACAACAAGTTTCTCCTTGAATTCTCAAGCTATGAGGACAACTCATTTATTCCGTGCTCTTAACCCATAAACGTGCCGGAATATCTTAATCAAACCTTCAACATGTCGTGTGTTCAATACTTTTCTTCGAACAACCAGTTGCTCCTCGAATTCTCAAGCTATGAGGACAACTCATTTATTCCGTGCTCATAACCCATAAACGAGCCGGAATATCTTAATCAAACCTTCAACATGTCGTGTGATCAATACTTTTCCTCGAACAACCTGTTTCTCCTTGAATTCTCAAGCTATGAGGACAACTCATTTATTCCGTGCTCTTAACCCATAAAGGAGCCGGAATATCTTAATCAAACCTTCAACATGTCGTGTTTTCAATACTTATCTTCGAACAACCAGTTCCTCCTTGAATTCTCAAGCTATGAGGACAACTCATTTATTTCGTGCTCTTAACCTATAAACGAGCCGGAATATCTTAATCAAACCTTCAACATGTCGTGTGTTCAATACTTTTCTTCGAACAACCAGTTTCTCCTTGAATTCTCAAGCTATGAGGACAACTCATTTATTCCGTGCTCTTAACCCATAAACGAGCCGGAATATCTTAATCAAACCTTCAACATGTCGTGTGTTCAATACTTTTCTTCGAACAACCAGTTTCTCCTTGAATTCTCAAGCTATGAGGACAACTCATTTATTCCGTGCTCTTAACCCATAAACGTGCCGGAATATCTTAATCAAACCTTCAACATGTCGTGTGTTCAATACTTTTCTTCGAACAACCAGTTGGTCCTCGAATTCTCAAGCTATGAGGACAACTCATTTATTCCGTGCTCATAACCCATAAACGAGCCGGAATATCTTAATCAAACCTTCAACATGTCGTGTGTCCAATACTTTTCTTCGAACAACCTGTTTCTCCTTGAATTCTCAAGCTATGAGGACAACTCATTTATTCCGTGCTCTTAACCCATAAACGAGCCGGAATATCTTAATCAAACCTTCAACATGTCGTGTGTTCAATACTTTTCTTCGAACAACCAGTTGCTCCTCGAATTCTCAAGCTATGAGGACAACTCATTTATTCCGTGCTCTTAACCGATAAACGAGCCGGAATATCTTAATCAAACCTTCAACATGTCGTGTGTTCAATACTTTTCTTCGAACAACCAGTTTCTCCTTGAATTCTCAAGCTATGAGGACAACTAATTTATTCCGTGCTCTTCACCCATAAACGAGCCGGAATATCTTAATCAAACCTTCAACATGTATGTTCAATACTTTTCTTCGAACAACCAGTTTCTACTTGAATTCTCAAGCTATGATGACAACTCATTTATTCCGTGCTCTTAACCCATAAACGAGCCGGAATATCTTAATCAAACCTTCAACATGTCGTGTGTTCAATACTTTTCTTCGAACAACCAGTTTCTCCTTGAATTCTCAAGCTATGAGGACAAGTCATTTATTCCGTGCTCTTAACCCATAAACGAGCCGGAATATCTTAATCAAACCTTCAACATGTCGTGTGTTCAATACTTTTCTTCGAACAACCAGTTTCTCCTTGAATTCTCAAGCTATGAGGACAACTCATTTATTCCGTGCTCTTCACCCATAAACGAGCCGGAATATCTTAATCAAACCTTCAACATGTCGTGTGTTGAATACTTTTCTTCGAACAACCAGTTTCTCCTTGAATTCTCAAGCTATGAGGACAACTCATTTATTCCGTGCTCTTAACCCATAAACGTGCCGGAATATCTTAATCAAACCTTCAACATGTCGTGTGTTCAATACTTTTCTTCGAACAACCAGTTGCTCATCGAATTCTCAAGCTATGAGGACAACTCATTTATTCCGTGCTCATAACCCATAAACGAGCCGGAATATCTTAATCAAACCTTCAACATGTCGTGTGATCAATACTTTTCCTCGAACAACCTGTTTCTCCTTGAATTCTCAAGCTATGAGGACAACTCATTTATTCCGTGCTCTTAACCCATAAAGTAGCCGGAATATCTTAATCAAACCTTCAACATGTCGTGTGTTCAATACTTTTCTTCGAACAACCAGTTGCTCCTCGAATTCTCAAGCTATGAGGACAACTCATTTATTCCGTGCTCTTAACCGATAAATGAGCCGGAATATCTTAATCAAACCTTCGACATGTCGTGTGTTCAATACTTTTCTTCGAACAACCACTTTCTCCTTGAATTCTCAAGCTATGAGGACAACTCATTTATTCCGTGCTCTTAACCCATAAACGAGCCGGAATATCTTAATCAAACCTTCAACATGTCGTGTGTTCAATACTTTTCTTCGAACAACCAGTTGCTCCTCGAATTCTCAAGCTATGAGGACAACTCTTTTATTCCGTGCTCTTAACCCATAAACGTGCCGGAATATCTTAATCAAACCTTCAACATGTCGTGTGTTCAATACTTTTCTTCGAACAACCAGTTTCTCCTTGAATTCTCAAGCTATGAGGACAACTCATTTATTCCCTGCTCTTAACCCATAAACGAACCGGAATATCTTAATCAAACCTTCAACATGTCGTGTGTTCAATACTTTTCTTCGAATAATCAGTTTCTCCTTGAATTCTCAAGCTATGAGGACAACTCATTTATTCCGTGCTCTTAACCCATAAACGAGCCGGAATATCTTAATCAAACCTTCAAAGTGTCGTGTGTTCAATACTTTTCTTCGAACAACCAGTTTCTCCTTGAATTCTCAAGCTATGAGGACAACTCATTTATTCCGTGCTCTTAACCCATAAACGTGCCGGAATATCTTAATCAAACCTTCAACATGTCGTGTGTTGAATACTTTTCTTCGAACAACCAGTTTCTCCTTGAATTCTCAAGCTATGAGGACAACTCATTTATTCCGTGCTCTTAACCCATAAACGTGCCGGAATATCTTAATCAAACCTTCAACATGTCGTGTGTTCAATACTTTTCTTCGAACAACCAGTTGCCTTTCGAATTCTCAAGCTATGAGGACAACTCATTTATTCCGTGCTCTTAACCCATAAACGAGCCGGAATATCTTAATCAAACCTTCAACATGTCGTGTGTTCAATACTTTTCTTCGAACAACCAGTTGCTCCTCGAATTCTCAAGCTATGAGGACAACTCATTTATTCCGTGCTCTTAACCCATAAACGTGCCGGAATATCTTAATCAAACCTTCAACATGTGTGTTCAATACTTTTCTTCGAACAACGTGTTTCTCCTTGAATTCTCAAGCTATGAGGACAACTCATTTCTTCCGTGCTCTTAACCCATAAACCAGCCGGAATATCTTAATCAAACCTTCAACGTGTCGTGTGTTCAATACTTTTCTTCGAACAACCAGTTTCTCCTTGAATTCTCAAGCTATGAGGCAACTCATTTATTCCGTGCTCTTAACCCATAAACGAGCCGGAATATCTTAATCAAACCTTCAACATGTCGTGTGTTCAATACTTTTCTTCGAACAACCAGTTTCTCCTTGAATTCTCAAGCTATGAGGGCAACTCATTTATTCCGGGCTCTTAACCCATAGACGTGCCGGAATATCTTAATCAAACCTTCAACATGTCGTGTGTTCAATATTTTTCTGCGAACAACCAGTTTCTCCTTGAATTCTCAAGCTATGAGGGCAACTCATTTATTCCGTGCTCTTAACCCATAGACGTGCCGGAATATCTTAATCAAACCTTCAACATGTCGTGTGTTCAATACTTTTCTGCGAATAATCACTTTCTCCTTGAATTCTCAAGCTATGAGGACAACTCATTTATTCCGTGCTCTTAACCCATAAACGAGCCGGAATATCTTAATCAAACCTTCCAAGTGTCGTGTGTTCAATACTTTTCTTCGAACAACCAGTTTCTCCTTGAATTCTCAAGCTATGAGGACAACTCATTTATTCCGTGCTCTTAACCCATAAACGTACCGGAATATCTTAATCAAACCTTCAACATGTCGTGTGTTGAATACTTTTCTTCGAACAACCAGTTTCTCCTTGAATTCTCAAGCTATGAGGACAACTCATTTATTCCGTGCTCTTAACCCATAAACGTGCCGGAATATCTTAATCAAACCTTCAACATGTCGTGTGTTCAATACTTTTCTTCGAACAACCAGTTGCTCCTCGAATTCTCAAGCTATGAGGACAACTCATTTATTCCGTGCTCTTAACCCATAAACGTGCCGGAATATCTTAATCAAACCTTCAACATGTCGTGTGTTCAATACTTTTCTTCGAACAACCTGTTGTTCCTCGAATTCTCAAGCTATGAGGACAACTCATTTATTCCGTGCTCTTAACCCATAAACGTGCCGGAATACCTTAATCAAACCTTCAACATGTCATGTGTTCAATACTTTTCTTCGAACAACCAGTTTCTCCTTGAATTCTCAAGCTATGAGGGCAACTCATTTATTCCGTGCTCTTACCCCATAAACGAGCCGGAATATCTTAATCAAACCTTCAACATGTCGTGTGTTCAATACTTTTCTTCGAACAACTAGTTTCTCCTTGAATTCTCAAGCTATGAGGACAACTCATTTATTCCGTGCTCTTAACCCATAAACGTGCCGGAATATCTTAATCAAACCTTCAACATGTCGTGTGTTCAATACTTTTCTTCGAACAACCAGTTTCTCCTTGAATTCTCAAGCTATGAGGGCAACTCATTTATTCCGTGCTCTTAACCCATAAACGAGACGGAATATCTTAATCAAACCTTCAACATGTCGTGTGTTCAATACTTTTCTTCGAACAACTAGTTTCTCCTTGAATTCACAAGCTATGAGGACAACTCATTTATTCCGTGCTCTTAACCCATAAACGAGCCGGAATATCTTAATCAAACCTTCAACATGTCGTGTGTTCAATACTTTTCTTCGAACATCCAGTTTCTCCTTGAATTCTCAAGCTATGAGGACAAGTCATTTATTCCGTGCTCTTAACCCATAAACGAGCCGGAATATCTTAATCAAACCTTCAACATGTCGTGTGTTCAATACTTTTCTTCGAACAACGTGTTTCTCCTTGAATTCACAAGCTATGAGGACAATCATTTCTTCCGTGCTCTTAACCCATAAACGAGCCGGAATATCTTAATCAAACCTTCAACGTGTCGTGTGTTCAATACTTTTCTTCGAACAACCAGTTTCTCCTTGAATTCTCAAGCTATGAGGCAACTCATTTATTCCGTGCTCTTAACCCATAAACGAGCCGGAATATCTTAATCAAACCTTCAAGTGGTCGTGTGTTCAATACTTTTCTTCGAACAACCAGTTTCTCCTTGAATTCTCAAGCTATGACGGCAACTCATTTATTCCGGGCTCTTAACCCATAGACGTGCCGGAATATCTTAATCAAACCTACAACATGTCGTGTGTTCAATACTTTTCTTCGAACAACCAGTTTCTCCTTGAATTCTCAAGCTATGAGTGCAACTCATTTATTCCGTGCTCTTAACCCATAGACGTGCCGGAATATCTTAATCAAACCTTCAACATGTCGTGTGTTCAATACGTTTCTTCGAATAATCACTTTCTCCTTGAATTCTCAAGCTATGAGGACAACTCATTTATTCCGTGCTCTTAACCCATAAACGTGCCGGAATATCTTAAACAAACCTTCAACATGTCGTGTGTTCAATACTTTTCTTCGAACAACCAGTTGCTCCTCGAATTCTCAAGCTATGAGGACAACTCATTTATTCCGTGCTCTTAACCCATAAACGTGCCGGAATATCTTAATCAAACCTTCTACATGTCGTGTGTTCAATACTTTTCTTCGAACAACCTGTTGGTCCTCGAATTCTCAAGCTATGAGGACAACTCATTTATTCCGTGCTCTTAACCCATAAACGTGCCGGAATACCTTAATCAAACCTTCAACATGTCATGTGTTCAATACTTTTCTTCGAACAACCAGTTTCTCCTTGAATTCTCAAGCTATGAGGGCAACTCATTTATTCCGTGCTCTTAACCCATAAACGAGCCGGAATATCTTAATCAAACCTTCAACATGTCGTGTGTTCAATACTTTTCTTCGAACAACTAGTTTCTCCTTGAATTCTCAAGCTATGAGGACAACTCATTTATTCCGTGCTCTTAACCCATAAACGTGCCGGAATATCTTAATCAAACCTTCAACATGTCGTGTGTTCAATACTTTTCTTCGAACAACCAGTTTCTCCTTGAATTCTCAAGCTATGAGGGCAACTCATTTATTCCGTGCTCTTAACCCATAAACGAGCCGGAATATCTTAATCAAACCTTCAACATGTCGTGTGTTCAATACTTTTCTTCGAACAACTAGTTTCTCCTTGAATTCACAAGCTATGAGGACAACTCATTTATTCCGTGCTCTTAACCCATAAACGAGCCGGAATATCTTAATCAAACCTTCAACATGTCGTGTGTTCAATACTTTTCTTCGAACAACCAGTTTCTCCTTGAATTCTCAAGCTATGAGGACAACTCATTTATTCCGTGCTCTTAACCCATAAACGAGCCGGAATATCTTAATCAAACCTTCAACATGTCGTGTGTTCAATACTTTTCTTCGAACAACCAGTTTCTCCTTGAATTCTCAAGCTATGAGGGCAACTCATTTATTCCGTGCTCTTAACCCATAAACGAGCCGGAATATCTTAATCAAACCTTCAACATGTCGTGTGTTCAATACTTTTCTTCGAACAACCAGTTTCTCCTTGAATTCTCAAGCTATGAGGACAAGTCATTTATTCCGTGCTCTTAACCCATAAACGAGCCGGAATATCTTAATCAAACCTTCAACATGTCGTGTGTTCAATACTTTTCTTCGAACAACGTGTTTCTCCTTGAATTCTCAAGCTATGAGGACAACTCATTTCTTCCGTGCTCTTAACCCATAAACGAGCCGGAATATCTTAATCAAACCTTCAACGTGTCGTGTGTTCAATACTTTTCTTCGAACAACCAGTTTCTCCTTGAATTCTCAAGCTATGAGGCAACTCATTTATTCCGTGCTCTTAACCCATAAACGAGCCGGAATATCTTAATCAAACCTTCAACATGTCGTGTGTTCAATACTTTTCTTCGAACAACCAGTTTCTCCTTGAATTCTCAAGCTATGAGGGCAACTCATTTATTCCGTGCTCTTAACCCATAGACGTGCCGGAATATCTTAATCAAACATTCAACATGTCGTGTGTTCAATACTTTTCTTCGAATAATCAGTTTCTCCTTGAATTCTCAAGCTATGAGGACAACTCATTTATTCCGTGCTCTTAACCCATAAACGAGTCGGAATATCTTAATCAAACCTTCAAAGTGTCGTGTGTTCAATACTTTTCTTCGAACAACCAGTTTCTCCTTGAATTCTCAAGCTATGAGGACAACTCATTTATTCCGTGCTCTTAACCCATAAACGTACCGGAATATCTTAATCAAACCTTCAACATGTCGTGTGTTGAATACTTTTCTTCGAACAACCAGTTTCTCCTTGAATTCTCAAGCTATGAGGACAACTCATTTATTCCGTGCTCTTAACCCATAAACGTGCCGGAATATCTTAATCAAACCTTCAACATGTCGTGTGTTCAATACTTTTCTTCGAACAACCAGTTGCTCCTCGAATTCTCAAGCTATGAGGACAACTCATTTATTCCGTGCTCTTAACCCATAAACGTGCCGGAATATCTTAATCAAACCTTCAACATGTCGTGTGTTCAATACTTTTCTTCGAACAACCTGTTGGTCCTCGAATTCTCAAGCTATGAGGACAACTCATTTATTCCGTGCTCTTAACCCATAAACGTGCCGGAATACCTTAATCAAACCTTCAACATGTCGTGTGTTCAATACTTTTCTTCGAACAACCAGTTTCTCCTTGAATTCTCAAGCTATGAGGGCAACTCATTTATTCCGTGCTCTTAACCCATAAACGAGCCGGAATATCTTAATCAAACCTTCAACATGTCGTGTGTTCAATACTTTTCTTCGAACAACTAGTTTCTCCTTGAATTCTCAAGCTATGAGGACAACTCATTTATTCCGTGCTCTTAACCCATAAACGAGCCGGAATATCTTAATCAAACCTTCAACATGTCGTGTGTTCAATACTTTTCTTCGAACAACCAGTTTCTCCTTGAATTCTCAAGCTATGAGGACAACTCATTTATTCCGTGCTCTTAACCCATAAACGAGCCGGAATATCTTAATCAAACCTTCAACATGTCGTGTGTTCAATACTTTTCTTCGAACAACCAGTTTCTCCTTGAATTCTCAAGCTATGAGGGCAACTCATTTATTCCGTGCTCTTAACCCATAAACGAGCCGGAATATCTTAATCAAACCTTCAACATGTCGTGTGTTCATTACTTTTCTTCGAACAACCAGTTTCTCCTTGAATTCTCAAGCTATGAGGGCAACTCATTTATTCCGTGCTCTTAACCCATAGACGTGCCGGAATATCTTAATCAAACCTTCAACATGTCGTGTGTTCAATACTTTTCTTCGAACAACCAGTTTCTCCTTGAATTCTCAAGCTATGAGGGCAACTCATTTATTCCGTGCTCTTAACCCATAGACGTGCCGGAATATCTTAATCAAACCTTCAACATGTCGTGTGTTCAATACTTTTCTTCGAACAACCAGTTTCTACTTGAATTCTCAAGCTATGAGGACAACTCATTTATTCCGTGCTCTTAACCCATAGACGTGCCGGAATATCTTAATCAAACCTTCAACATGTCGTGTGTTCAATACTTTTCTTCGAACAACCAGTTTCTCCTTGAATTCTCAAGCTATGAGGACAACTCATTTATTCCGTGCCCTTAACCCATAGACGTGCCGGAATATCTTAATCAAACCTTCAACATGTCGTGTGTTCAATAATTTTCTTCGAACAACGAGTTTCTCCTTGAATTCTCAAGCTATGAGGGCAACTCATTTATTCCGTGCTCTTAACCCATAAACGTGCCGGAATATCTTAATCAAACCTTCAACATGTCGTGTGTTCAATACTTTTCTTCGAACAACCAGTTGCTCCTCGAATTCTCAAGCTATGAGGACAACTCATTTATTCCGTGCTCTTAACCCATAAACGTGCCGGAATATCTTAATCAAATCTTCAACATGTCGTGTGTTCAATACTTTTCTTCGAATAACCAGTTTCTCCTTGAATTCTCAAGCTATGAGGACAACTCATTTATTCCGTGCTCTTAACCCATAAACGAGCCGGAATATCTTAATCAAACCTTCAACATGTCGTGTGTTCAATACTTTTCTTCGAACAACCAGTTTCTCCTTGAATTCTCAAGCTATGAGGACAACTCATTTATTCCCTGCTCTTAACCCATAAACGAGCCGGAATATCTTAATCAAACCTTCAACATGTCGTGTGTTCAATACTTTTCTTCGAACAACCAGTTGCTCCTCGAATTCTCAAGCTATGAGGACAACTCATTTATTCCGTGCTCTTAACCCATAAACGTGCCGGAATATCTTAATCAAACCTTCAACATGTCGTGTGTTCAATATTTTTTCTTCGAACAACCAGTTTCTCCTTGAATTCTCAAGCTATGAGGACAACTCATTTATTCCGTGCTCTTAACCCATAAACGAGCCGGAATATCTTAATCAAACCTTCAACATGTCGTGTGTTCAATACTTTTCTTCGAACAACCAGTTTCTCCTTGAATTCTCAAGCTATGAGGACAACTCATTTATTCCGTGCTCTTAACCCATAAACGTGCCGGAATATCTTAATCAAACCTTCAACATGTCGTGTGTTCAATACTTTTCTTCGAACAACCAGTTTCTCCTTGAATTCTCAAGCTATGAGGACAACTCATTTATTCCGTGCTCTTAACCCATAAACGAGCCGGAATATCTTAATCAAACCTTCAACATGTCGTGTGTTCAATACTTTTCTTCGAACAACCAGTTTCTCCTTGAATTCTCAAGCTATGAGGGCAACTCATTTATTCCGTGCTCTTAACCCATAAACGAGCCGGAATATCTTAATCAAACCTTCAACATGTCGTGTGTTCAATACTTTTCTTCGAACAACCAGTTTCTCCTTGAATTCTCAAGCTATGAGGACAACTCATTTATTCCGTGCTCTTAACCCATAAACGAGCCGGAATATCTTAATCAAACCTTCAACATGTCGTGTGTTCAATACTTTTCTTCGAACAACCAGTTGCTCCTCGAATTCTCAAGCTATGAGGACAACTCATTTATTCCGTGCTCTTAACCCATAAACGTGCCGGAATATCTTAATCAAACCTTCAACATGTCGTGTGTTCAATATTTTTTCTTCGAACAACCAGTTTCTCCTTGAATTCTCAAGCTATGAGGACAACTCATTTATTCCGTGCTCTTAACCCATAAACGAGCCGGAATATCTTAATCAAACCTTCAACATGTCGTGTGTTCAATACTTTTCTTCGAACAACCAGTTGGTCCTCGAATTCTCAAGCTATGAGGACAACTCATTTATTCCGTGCTCTTAACCCATAAACGTGCCGGAATATCTTAATCAAACCTTCAACATGTCGTGTGTTCAATATTTTTTCTTCGAACAACCAGTTTCTCGTTGAATTCTCAAGCTATGAGTACAACTCATTTATTCCGTGCTCTTAACCCATAAACGTGCCGGAATATCTTAATCAAACCTTCAACATGTCGTGTGTTCAATACTTTTCTTCGAACAACCAGTTGGTCCTCGAATTCTCAAGCTATGAGGACAACTCATTTATTCCGTGCTCTTAACCCATAAACGTGCCGGAATATCTTAATCAAACCTTCAACATGTCGTGTGTTCAATACTTTTCTTCGATCAACCAGTTTCTCCTTGAATTCTCAAGCTATGAGGGCAACTCATTTATTCCGTGCTCTTAACCCATAAACGAGCCGGAATATCTTAATCAAACCTTCAACATGTCGTGTGTTCAATACTTTTCTTCGAACAACCAGTTGCTCCTCGAATTCTCAAGCTATGAGGAAAACTCATTTATTCCGTGCTCTTAACCCATAAACGTGCCGGAATATCTTAATCAAACCTTCAACATGTCGTGTGTTCAATATTTTTTCTTCGAACAACCAGTTTCTCCTTGAATTCTCAAGCTATGAGGACAACTCATTTATTCCGTGCTCTTAACCCATAAACGAGCCGGAATATCTTAATCAAACCTTCAACATGTCGTGTGTTCAATACTTTTCTTCGAACAACCAGTTTCTCCTTGAATTCTCAAGCTATGAGGGCAACTCATTTATTCCGTGCTCTTAACCCATAGACGTGCCGGAATATCTTAATCAAACCTTCAACATGTCGTGTGTTCAATACTTTTCTTCGAACAACCAGTTTCTCCTTGAATTCTCAAGCTATGAGGGCAACTCATTTATTCCGTGCTCTTAACCCATAGACGTGCCGGAATATCTTAATCAAACCTTCAACATGTCGTGTGTTTAATACTTTTCTTCGAACAACCAGTTTCTCCTTGAATTCTCAAGCTATGAGGACAACTCATTTATTCGGCGCTCTTAACCCATAGATGTGCCGGATTATCTTAATCAAACCTTCAACATGTCGTGTGTTCAATACTTTTCTTCGAACAACCAGATTCTCCTTGAATTCTCAAGCTATGAGGGCAACTCATTTATTCCGTGCTCTTAACCCATAGACGTGCCGGAATATCTTAATCAAACCTTCAACATGTCGTGTGTTCAATACTTTTCTTCGAACAACCAGTTTCTCCTTGAATTCTCAAGCTATGAGGACAACTCATTTATTCCGTGCCCTTAACCCATAGACGTGCCGGAATATCTTAATCAAACGTTCAACATGTCGTGTGTTCAATACTTTTCTTCGAACAACGAGTTTCTCCTTGAATTCTCAAGCTATGAGGGCAACTCATTTATTCCGTGCTCTTAACCCATAAACGAGCCGGAATATCTTAATCAAACCTTCAACATGTCGTGTGTTCAATGCTTTTCTTCGAACAACCAGTTGCTCCTCGAATTCTCAAGCTATGAGGACAACTCATTTATTCCGTGCTCTTAACCCATAAACGTGCCGGAATATCTTAATCAAATCTTCAACATGTCGTGTGTTCAATACTTTTCTTCGAATAACCAGTTTCTCCTTGAATTCTCAAGCTATGAGGACAACTCATTTATTCCGTGCTCTTAACCCATAAACGAGCCGGAATATCTTAATCAAACCTTCAACATGTCGTGTGTTCAATACTTTTCTTCGAACAACCAGTTTCTCCTTGAATTCTCATGCTATGAGGACAACTCATTTATTCCGTTCTCTTAACCCATAAACGAGCCGGAATATCTTAATCAAACCTTCAACATGTCGTGTGTTCAATACTTTTCTTCGAACAACCAGTTGCTCCTCGAATTCTCAAGCTATGAGGACAACTCATTTATTCCGTGCTCTTAACCCATAAACGTGCCGGAATATCTTAATCAAACCTTCAACATGTCGTGTGTTCAATATTTTTTCTTCGAACAGCCAGTTTCTCCTTGAATTCCCAAGCTATGAGGACAACTCATTTATTCCGTGCTCTTAACCCATAAACGAGCCGGAATATCTTAATCAAACCTTCAACATGTCGTGTGTTCAATACTTTTCTTCGAACAACCAGTTGCTCCTCGAATTCTCAAGCTATGAGGACAACTCATTTATTCCGTGCTCTTAACCCATAAACGTGCCGGAATATCTTAATCAAACCTTCAACATGTCGTGTGTTCAATTCTTTTCTTCGAACAACCAGTTGCTCCTCGAATTCTCAAGCTATGAGGACAACTCATTTATTCCGTGCTCTTAACCCATAAACGTGCCGGAATATCTTAATCAAACCTTCAACATGTCGTGTGTTCAATACTTTTCTTCGAACAACCAGTTGGTCCTCGAATTCTCAAGCTATGAGGACAACTCATTTATTCCGTGCTCTTAACCCATAAACGTGCCGGAATATCTTAATCAAACCTTCAACATGTCGTGTGTTCAATACTTTTCTTCGAACAACCAGTTTCTCCTTGAATTCTCAAGCTATGAGGGCAACTCATTTATTCCGTGCTCTTAACCCATAAACGAGCCGGAATATCTTAATCAAACCTTCAACATGTCGTGTGTTCAATACTTTTCTTCGAACAACTAGTTTCTCCTTGAATTCTCAAGCTATGAGGACAACTCATTTATTCCGTGCTCTTAACCCATAAACGAGCCGGAATATCTTAATCAAACCTTCAACATGTCGTGTGTTCAATACTTTTCTTCGAACAACCAGTTTCTCCTTGAATTCTCAAGCTATGAGGACAACTCATTTATTCCGTGCTCTTAACCCATAAACGAGCCGGAATATCTTAATCAAACCTTCAACATGTCGTGTGTTCAATACTTTTCTTCGAACAACCAGTTTCTCCTTGAATTCTCAAGCTATGAGGGCAACTCATTTATTCCGTGCTCTTAACCCATAAACGAGCCGGAATATCTTAATCAAACCTTCAACATGTCGTGTGTTCAATACTTTTCTTCGAACAACCAGTTTCTCCTTGAATTCTCAAGCTATGAGGGCAACTCATTTATTCCGTGCTCTTAACCCATAGACGTGCCGGAATATCTTAATCAAACCTTCAACATGTCGTGTGTTCAATAATTTTCTTCGAACAACCAGTTTCTCCTTGAATTCTCAAGCTATGAGGGCAACTCATTTATTCCGTGCTCTTAACCCATAGACGTGCCGGAATATCTTAATCAAACCTTCAACATGTCGTGTGTTCAATACTTTTCTTCGAACAACCAGTTTCTCCTTGAATTCTCAAGCTATGAGGACAACTCATTTATTCCGCGCTCTTAACCCATAGATGTGCCGGATTATCTTAATCAAACCTTCAACATGTCGTGTGTTCAATACTTTTCTTCGAACAACCAGTTTCTCCTTGAATTCTCAAGCTATGAGGGCAACTCATTTATTCCGTGCTCTTAACCCATAGACGTGCCGGAATATCTTAATCAAACCTTCAACATGTCGTGTGTTCAATACTTTTCTTCGAACAACCAGTTTCTCCTTGAATTCTCAAGCTATGAGGACAACTCATTTATTCCGTGCCCTTAACCCATAGACGTGCCGGAATATCTTAATCAAACCTTCAACATGTCGTGTGTTCAATACTTTTCTTCGAACAACGAGTTTCTCCTTGAATTCTCAAGCTATGAGGGCAACTCATTTATTCCGTGCTCTTAACCCATAAACGTGCCGGAATATCTTAATCAAACCTTCAACATGTCGTGTGTTCAATACTTTTCTTCGAACAACCAGTTGCTCCTCGAATTCTCAAGCTATGAGGACAACTCATTTATTCCGTGCTCTTAACCCATAAACGTGCCGGAATATCTTAATCAAATCTTCAACATGTCGTGTGTTCAATACTTTTCTTCGAATAACCTGTTTCTCCTTGAATTCTCAAGCTATGAGGACAACTCATTTATTCCGTGCTCTTAACCCATAAACGAGCCGGAATATCTTAATCAAACCTTCAACATGTCGTGTGTTCAATACTTTTCTTCGAACAACCAGTTTCTCCTTGAATTCTCAAGCTATGTGGACAACTCATTTATTCCGTGCTCTTAACCCATAAACGAGCCGGAATATCTTAATCAAACCTTCAACATGTCGTGTGTTCAATACTTTTCTTCGAACAACCAGTTAATCCTCGAATTCTCAAGCTATGAGGACAACTCATTTATTCCGTGCTCTTAACCCATAAACGTGCCGGAATATCTTAATCAAACCTTCAACATGTCGTGTGTTCAATATTTTTTCTTCGAACAACCAGTTTCTCCTTGAATTCTCAAGCTATGAGGACAACTCATTTATTCCGTGCTCTTAACACATAAACGATCCGGAATATCTTAATCAAACCTTCAACATGTCGTGTGTTCAATACTTTTCTTCGAACAACCAGTTTCTCCTTGAATTCTCAAGCTATGAGGACAACTCATTTATTCCGTGCTCTTAAACCATAAACGTGCCGGAATATCTTAATCAAACCTTCAACATGTCGTGTGTTCAATACTTTTCTTCGAACAACCAGTTGCTCCTCGAATTCTCAAGCTATGAGGACAACTCATTTATTCCGTGCTCTTAACCCATAAACGTGCCGGAATATCTTAATCAAACCAACATGTCGTGTGTTCAATACTTTTCTTCGAACAACCAGTTGCTCCTCGAATTCTCAAGCTATGAGGACAACTCATTTATTCCGTGCTCTTAACCCATAAACGTGCCGGAATATCTTAATCAAACCTTCAACATGTCGTGTGTTCAATACGTTTCTTCGAACAACCAGTTTCTCCTTGAATTCTCAAGCTATGAGGGCAACTCATTTATTCCGTGCTCTTCACCCATAAACGTGCCGGAATATCTTAATCAAACCTTCAACATGTCGTGTGTTCAATACTTTTCTTCGAACAACCAGTTTCTCCTTGAATTCTCAAGCTATGAGGACAACTCATTTATTCCGTGCTCTTAACCCATAAACGAGCCGGAATATCTTAATCAAACCTTCAACATGTCGTGTGTTCAATACTTTTCTTCGAACAACCAGTTTCTCCTTGAATTCTCAAGCTATGACGACAACTCATTTATTCCGTGCTCTTCACCCATAAACGAGCCGGAATATCTTAATCAAACCTTCAACATGTCGTGTGTTCAATACTTTTCTTCGAACAAACTTTTCTCCATGAATTCTCAAGCTATGAGGACAACTCATTTATTCCGTGCTCTTAACCCATAAACGAGCCGGAATATCTTAATCAAACCTTCAACATGTCGTGTGTTCAATACTTTTCTTCGAACAACCAGTTTCTCCTTGAATTCTCAAGCTATGAGGGCAACTCATTTATTCCGTGCTCTTAACCCATAGACGTGCCGGAATATCTTAATCAAACCTTCAACATGTCGTGTGTTCAATACTTTTCTTCGAACAACCAGTTTCTCCTTGAATTCTCAAGCTATGAGTGCAACTCATTTATTCCGTGCTCTTAACCCATAGACGTGCCGGAATATCTTAATCAAACCTTCAACATGTCGTGTGTTCCAAACTTTTTTTCGAACAACCAGTTTCTCCTTGAATTCTCAAGCTATGAGGACAACTCATTTATTCCGTGCTCTTAACCCATAGATGTGCCGGATTATCTTAATCGAACCTTCAACATGTCGTGTGTTCAATACTTTTCTTCGAACAACCAGTTTCTCCTTGAATTCTCAAGCTATGAGGGCAACTCATTTATTCCGTGCTCTTAACCCATAGACGTGCCGGAATATCTTAATCAAACCTTCAACATGTCGTGTGTTCAATACTTTTCTTCGAACAACCAGTTTCTCCTTGAATTCTCAAGCTATGAGGACAACTCATTTATTCCGTGCCCTTAACCCATAGAGGTGCCGGAATATATTAATCAAACCTTCAACATGTCGTGTGTTCAATACTTTTCTTCGAACAACGAATTTCTCCTTGAATTCTCAAGCTATGAGGGCAACTCATTTATTCCGTGCTCTTAACCCATAAACGTGCCGGAATATCTTAATCAAACCTTCAACATGTCGTGTGTTCAATACTTTTCTTCGAACAACCAGTTGCTCCTCGAATTCTCAAGCTATGAGGACAACTCATTTATTCCGTGCTCTTAACCCATAAACGTGCCGGAATATCTTAATCAAATCTTCAACATGTCGTGTGTTCAATACTTTTCTTCGAATAACCAGTTTCTCCTTGAATTCTCAAGCTATGAGGACAACTCATTTATTCCGTGCTCTTAACCCATAAACGAGCCGGAATATCTTAATCAAACCTTCAACATGTCGTGTGTTCAATACTTTTCTTCGAACAACCAGTTTCTCCTTGAATTCTCAAGCTATGAGGACAACTCATTTATTCCGTGCTCTTAACCCATAAACGAGCCGGAATATCTTAATCAAACCTTCAACAAGTCGTGTGTTCAATACTTTTCTTCGAACAACCAGTTGCTCCTCGAATTCTCAAGCTATGAGGACAACTCATTTATTCCGTGCTCTTAACCCATAAACGTGCCGGAATATCTTAATCAAACCTTCAACATGTCGTGTGTTCAATACTTTTCTTCGAACAACCAGTTTCTCCTTGAATTCTCAAGCTATGAGGACAACTCATTTATTCCGTGCTCTTAACCCATAAACGAGCCGGAATATCTTAATCAAACCTTCAACATGTCGTGTGTTCAATACTTTTCATCGAACAACCAGTTTCTCCTTGAATTCTCAAGCTATGAGGACAACTCATTTATTCCGTGCTCTTAACCCATAATCGTGCCGGAATATCTTAATCAAACCTTCAACATGTCGTGTGTTCAATACTTTTCTTCGAACAACCAGTTGCTCCTCGAATTCTCAAGCTATGAGGACAACTCATTTATTCCGGGCTCTTAACCCATAAACGTGCCGGAATATCGTAATCAAACCTTCAACATGTCGTGTGTTCAATACTTTTCTTCGAACAACCAGTTGCTCCTCGAATTCTCAAGCTATGAGGACAACTCATTTATTCCGTGCTCTTAACCCATAAACGTGCCGGAATATCTTAATCAAACCTTCAACATGTCGTGTGTTCAATACGTTTCTTCGAACAACCAGTTTCTCCTTGAATTCTCAAGCTATGAGGGCAACTCATTTATTCCGTGCTCTTAACCCATAAACGAGCCGGAATATCTTAATCAAACCTTCAACATGTCGTGTGTTCAATACTTTTCTTCGAACAACCAGTTTCTCCTTGAATTCTCAAGCTATGAGGGCAACTCATTTATTCCGTGCTCTTAACCCATAAACGAGCCGGAATATCTTAATCAAACCTTCAACATGTCGTGTGTTCAATACTTTTCTTCGAACAACCAGTTTCTCCTTGAATTCTCAAGCTATGAGGACAACTCATTTATTCCGTGCTCTTAACCCATAAACGAGCCGGAATATCTTAATCAAACCTTCAACATGTCGTGTGTTCAATACTTTTCATCGAACAACCAGTTTCTCCTTGAATTCTCAAGCTATGAGGACAACTCATTTATTCCGTGCTCTTCACCCATAAACGAGCCGGAATATCTTAATCAAACCTTCAACATGTCGTGTGTTCAATACTTTTCTTCGAACAACCAGTTGCTCCTCGAATTCTCAAGCTATGAGGACAACTCATTTATTCCGTGCTCTTAACCCATAAACGTGCCGGAATATCTTAATCAAACCTTCAACATGTCATGTGTTCAATACTTTTCTTCGAACAACCAGTTGCTCCTCGAATTCTCAAGCTATGAGGACAACTCATTTATTCCGTGCTCTTAACCCATAAACGTGCCGGAATATCTTAATCAAACCTTCAACATGTCGTGTGTTCAATACGTTTCTTTGAACAACCAGTTGCTCCTCGAATTCTCAAGCTATGAGGGCAACTCATTTATTCCGGGCTCTTAACCCATAAACGAGCCGGAATATCTTAATCAATCCTTCAACATGTCGTGTGTTCAATACTTTTCTTCGAACAACCAGTTTCTCCTTGAATTCTCAAGCTATGAGGGCAACTCATTTATTCCGTGCTCTTAACCCATAAACGAGCCGGAATATCTTAATCAAACCTTCAACATGTCGTGTGTTCAATACTTTTCTTCGAACAACCAGTTTCTCCTTGAATTCTCAAGCTATGAGGACAACTCATTTATTCCGTGCTCTTAACCCATAAACGAGCCGGAATATCTTAATCAAACCTTCAACATGTCGTGTGTTCAATACTTTTCTTCGAACAACCAGTTTCTCCTTGAATTCTCAAGCTATGAGGACAACTCATTTATTCCGTGCTCTTCACCCATAAACGAGCCGGAATATCTTAATCAAACCTTCAACATGTCGTGTGTTCAATACTTTTCTTCGAACAACCAGTTTCTCCTTGAATTCTCAAGCTATGAGGACAACTCATTTATTCCGTGCTCTTAACCCATAAACGAGCCGGAATATCTTAATCAAACCTTCAACATGTCGTGTGTTCAATACTTTTCTTCGAACAACCAGTTGCTCCTCGAATTCTCAAGCTATGAGGACAACTCATTTATTCCGTGCTCTTAACCCATAAACGAGCCGGAATATCTTAATCAAACCTTCAACATGTCGTGTGTTCAATACTTTTCTTCGAACAACCAGTTTCTCCTTGAATTCTCAAGCTATGAGGACAACTCATTTATTCCGTGCTCTTAACCCATAAACGTGCCGGAATATCTTAATCAAAACTTGAACATGTCGTGTGTTCAATACTTTTCTTCGAACAACCAGTTTCTCCTTGAATTCTCAAGCTATGAGGACAACTCATTTATTCCGTGCTCTTAACCCATAAACGAGCCGGAATATCTTAATCAAACCTTCAACATGTCGTGTGTTCAATACTTTTCTTCGAACAACCAGTTTCTCCTTGAATTCTCAAGCTATGAGGACAACTCATTTATTCCGTGCTCTTAACCCATAAACGTGCCGGAATATCTTAATCAAACCTTCAACATGTCGTGTGTTCAATACTTTTCTTCGAACAACCAGTTGCTCCTCGAATTCTCAAGCTATGAGGACAACTCATTTATTCCGTACTCTTAACCCATAAACGTGCCGGAATATCTTAATCAAACCTTCAACATGTCGTGTGTTCAATACTTTTCTTCGAACAACCAATTGCTCCTCGAATTCTCAAGCTATGAGGACAACTCATTTATTCCGTGCTCTTAACCCATAAACGTGCCGGAATATCTTAATCAAACCTTCAACATGTCGTGTGTTCAATACGTTTCTTCGAACAACCAGTTTCTCCTTGAATTCTCAAGCTATGAGGGCAACTCATTTATTCCGTGCTCTTAACGCATAAACGAGCCTGAATATCTTAATCAAACCTTCAACATGTCGTGTGTTCAATACTTTTCTTCGAACAACCAGTTTCTCCTTGAAATCTCAAGCTATGAGGACAACACATATATTCCGTGCTCTTAACCCATAAACGAGCCGGAATATCTTAATCAAACCTTCAACATGTCGTGAGTTCAAAACTTTTCTTCGAACAACCAGTTTCTCCTTGAATTCTCAAGCTATGAGGACAACTCATTTATTCCGTGCTCTTAACCCATAAACGAGCCGGAATATCTTAATCAAACCTTCAACATGTCGTGTGTTCAATACTTTTCTTCGAACAACCAGTTTCTCCTTGAATTCTCAAGCTATGAGCACAACTCATTTATTCCGTGCTCTTAACCCATAAACGTGCCGGAATATCTTAATCAAACCTTCAACATGTCGTGTGTTCAATACTTTTCTTCGAACAACCAGTTGCTCCTCGAATTCTCAAGCTATGAGGACAACTCATTTATTCCGTGCTCTTAACCCATAAACGTGCCGGAATATCTTAATCAAACCTTCAACATGTCGTGTGTTCAATACGTTTCTTCGAACAACCAGTTTCTCCTTGAATTCTCAAGCTATGAGGGCAACTCATTTATTCCGTGCTCTTAACCCATAAACGAGCCGGAATATCTTAATCAAACCTTCAACATGTCGTGTGTTCAATACTTTTCTTCGAACAACCAGTTTCTCCTTGAATTCTCAAGCTATGAGGGCAACTCATTTATTCCGTGCTCTTAACCCATAAACGAGCCGGAATATCTTAATCAAACCTTCAACATGTCGTGTGTTCAATACTTTTCTTCGAACAACCAGTTTCTCCTTGAATTCTCAAGCTATGAGGACAACTCATTTATTCCGTTCTCTTAACCCATAAACGTGCCGGAATATCTTAATCAAACCTTCAACATGTCGTGTGTTCAATACTTTTCTTCGAACAACCAGTTTCTCCTTGAATTCTCAAGCTATGAGGGCAACTCATTTATTCCGTGCTCTTAACCCATAAACGAGCCGGAATATCTTAATCAAACCTTCAACATGTCGTGTGTTCAATACTTTTCTTCGAACAACCAGTTTCTCCTTGAATTCTCAAGCTATGAGGACAACTCATTTATTCCGTGCTCTTAACCCATAAACGAGCCGGAATATCTTAATCAAACCTTCAACATGTCGTGTGTTCAATACTTTTCTTCGAACAACCAGTTTCTCCTTGAATTCTCAAGCTATGAGGACAACTCATTTATTCCGTGCTCTTCACCCATAAACGAGCCGGAATATCTTAATCAAACCTTCAACATGTCGTATGTTCAATACTTTTCTTCGAACAACCAGTTTCTCCTTGAATTCTCAAGCTATGAGGACAACTCATTTATTCCGTGCTCTTAACCCATAAACGAGCCGGAATATCTTAATCAAACCTTCAACATTTCGTGTGTTCAATACTTTTCTTCGAACAACCAGTTTCTCCTTGAATTCTCAAGCTATGAGGACAACTCATTTATTCCGTGCACTTAACCCATAAACGAGCCGGAATATCTTAATCAAACCTTCAACATGTCGTGTTTTCAATACTTTTCTTCGAACAACCAGTTTCTCCTTGAATTCTCAAGCTATGAGGACAACTCATTTATTCCGTGCTCTTAACCCATAAACGAGCCGGAATATCTTAATCAAACCTTCAACATGTCGTGTGTTCAATACTTTTCTTCGAACAACCAGTTTCTCCTTGAATTCTCAAGCTATGAGGACAACTCATTTATTCCGTGCTCTTAACCCATAAACGAGCCGGAATATCTTAATCAAACCTTCAACATGTCGTGTGTTCAATACTTTTCTTCGGACAACCAGTTTCTCCTTGAATTCTCAAGCTATGAGGACAACTCATTTATTCCGTGCTCTTAACCCATAAACGAGCCGGAATATCTTAATCAAACCTTCAACATGTCGTGTTTTCAATACTTATCTTCGAACAACCAGTTCCTCCTTGAATTCTCAAGCTATGAGGATAACTCATTTATTCCGTGCTCTTAACCTATAAACGAGCCGGAATATCTTAATCAAACCTTCAACATGTCGTGTGTTCAATACTTTTCTTCGAACAACCAGTTTCTCCTTGAATTCTCAAGCTATGAGCACAACTCATTTATTCCGTGCTCTTAACCCATAAACGAGCCGGAATATCTTAATCAAACCTTCAACACGTCGTGTGTTGAATACTTTTCTTCGAACAACCAGTTTCTCCTTGAATTCTCAAGCTATGAGGACAACTCATTTATTCCGTGCTCTTAACCCATAAACGTGCCGGAATATCTTAATCAAACCTTCAACATGTCGTGTGTTCAATACTTTTCTTCGAACAACCAGTTTCTTTTTGAATTCTCAAGCTATGAGGACAACTCATTTATTCCGTGCTCTTAACCCATAAACGTGCCGGAATATTTTAATCAAACCTTCAACATGTCGTGTGTTCAATACTTTTCTTCGAATAACCAGTTTCTCCTTGAATTCTCAGGCTATGAGGACAACTCATTTATTCCGTGCTCTTAACCCATAAACGATCCGGAATATCTTAATCAAACCTTCAACATGTCGTGTTTTCAATACTTATCTTCGAACAACCAGTTCCTCCTTGAATTCTCAAGCTATGAGGACAACTCATTTATTCCGTGCTCTTAACCCATAAACGTGCCGGAATATCTTAATCAAACCTTCAACATGTCGTGTGTTCAATACTTTTCTTCGAACAACCAGTTGCTCCTCGAATTCTCAAGCTATGAGGACAACTCATTTATTCCGTGCTCTTAACCCATAAACGTGCCGGAATATCTTAATCAAACCTTCAACATGTCGTGTGTTCAATACGTTTCTTCGAACAACCAGTTTCTCCTTGAATTCTCAAGCTATGAGGGCAACTCATTTATTCCGTGCTCTTAACCCATAAACGAGCCGGAATATCTTAATCAAACCTTCAACATGTCGTGTGTTCAATACTTTTCTTCGAACAACCAGTTTCTCCTTGAATTCTCAAGCTATGAGGGCAACTCATTTATTCCGTGCTCTTAACCCATAAACGAGCCGGAATATCTTAATCAAACCTTCAACATGTCGTGTGTTCAATACTTTTCTTCGAACAACCAGTTTCTCCTTGAATTCTCAAGCTATGAGGACAACTCATTTATTCCGTGCTCTTAACCCATAAACGTGCCGGAATATCTTAATCAAACCTTCAACATGTCGTGTGTTCAATACTTTTCTTCGAACAACCAGTTTCTCCTTGAATTCTCAAGCTATGAGGGCAACTCATTTATTCCGTGCTCTTAACCCATAAACGAGCCGGAATATCTTAATCAAACCTTCAACATGTCGTGTGTTCAATACTTTTCTTCGAACAACCAGTTTCTCCTTGAATTCTCAAGCTATGAGGACAACTCATTTATTCCGTGCTCTTAACCCATAAACGAGCCGGAATATCTTAATCAAACCTTCAACATGTCGTGTGTTCAATACTTTTCTTCGAACAACCAGTTTCTCCTTGAATTCTCAAGCTATGAGGACAACTCATTTATTCCGTGCTCTTCACCCATAAACGAGCCGGAATATCTTAATCAAACCTTCAACATGTCGTATGTTCAATACTTTTCTTCGAACAACCAGTTTCTCCTTGAATTCTCAAGCTATGAGGACAACTCATTTATTCCATGCTCTTAACCCATAAACGAGCCGGAATATCTTAATCAAACCTTCAACATGTCGTGTGTTCAATACTTTTCTTCGAACAACCAGTTTCTCCTTGAATTCTCAAGCTATGAGGACAACTCATTTATTCCGTGCTCTTAACCCATAAACGAGCCGGAATATCTTAATCAAACCTTCAACATGTCGTGTTTTCAATACTTTTCTTCGAACAACCAGTTTCTCCTTGAATTCTCAAGCTATGAGGACAACTCATTTATTCCGTGCTCTTAACCCATAAACGAGCCGGAATATCTTAATCAAACCTTCAACATGTCGTGTGTTCAATACTTTTCTTCGAACAACCAGTTTCTCCTTGAATTCTCAAGCTATGAGGACAACTCATTTATTCCGTGCTCTTAACCCATAAACGAGCCGGAATATCTTAATCAAACCTTCAACATGTCGTGTGTTCAATACTTTTCTTCGGACAACCAGTTTCTCCTTGAATTCTCAAGCTATGAGGACAACTCATTTATTCCGTGCTCTTAACCCATAAACGAGCCGGAATATCTTAATCAAACCTTCAACATGTCGTGTTTTCAATACTTATCTTCGAACAACCAGTTCCTCCTTGAATTCTCAAGCTATGAGGATAACTCATTTATTCCGTGCTCTTAACCTATAAACGAGCCGGAATATCTTAATCAAACCTTCAACATGTCGTGTGTTCAATACTTTTCTTCGAACAACCAGTTTCTCCTTGAATTCTCAAGCTATGAGGACAACTCATTTATTCCGGGCTCTTAACCCATAAACGAGCCGGAATATCTTAATCAAACCTTCAACACGTCGTGTGTTGAATACTTTTCTTCGAACAACCAGTTTCTCCTTGAATTCTCAAGCTATGAGGACAACTCATTTATTCCGTGCTCTTAACCCATAAACGTGCCGGAATATCTTAATCAAACCTTCAACATGTCGTGTGTTCAATACTTTTCTTCGAACAACCAGTTTCTTTTTGAATTCTTAAGCTATGAGGACAACTCATTTATTCCGTGCTCTTAACCCATAAACGTGCCGGAATATTTTAATCAAACCTTCAACATGTCGTGTGTTCAATACTTTTCTTCGAATAACCAGTTTCTCCTTGAATTCTCAGGCTATGAGGACAACTCATTTATTCCGTGCTCTTAACCCATAAACGATCCGGAATATCTTAATCAAACCTTCAACATGTCGTGTTTTCAATACTTATCTTCGAACAACCAGTTCCTCCTTGAATTCTCAAGCTATGAGGACAACTCATTTATTCCGTGCTCTTAACCCATAAACGAGCCGGAATATCTTAATCAAACCTTCAACATGTCGTGTGTTCAATACTTTTCTTCGAACAACCAGTTTCTCCTTGAATTCTCAAGCTATGAGGACAACTCATTTATTCCGTGCTCTTAACCTATAAACGAGCCGGAATATCTTAATCAAACCTTCAACATGTCGTGTGTTCAATACATTTCTTCGAACAACCAGTTTCTCCTTGAATTCTCAAGCTATGAGGACAACTCATTTATTCCGTGCTCTTAACCCATAGATGTGCCGGATTATCTTAATCAAACCTTCAACATGTCGTGTGTTCAATACTTTTCTTCGAACAACCAGTTTCTCCTTGAATTCTCAAGCTATGAGGGCAACACATTTATTCCGTGCTCTTAACCCATAGACGTGCCGGAATATCTTAATCAAACCTTCAACATGTCGTGTGTTCAATACTTTTCTTCGAACAACCAGTTTCTCCTTGAATTCTCAAGCTATGAGGACAACTCATTTATTCCGTGCTCTTAACCCATAAACGTGCCGGAATATCTTAATCAAACCTTCAACATGTCGTGTGTTCAATACTTTTCTTCGAACAACCAGTTTCTCCTTGAATTCTCAAGCTATGAGGGCAACTCATTTATTCCGTGCTCTTAACCCATAAACGAGCCGGAATATCTTAATCAAACCTTCAACATGTCGTGTGTTCAATACTTTTCTTCGAACAACCAGTTTCTCCTTGAATTCTCAAGCTATGAGGACAACTCATTTATTCCGTGCTCTTAACCCATAAACGAGCCGGAATATCTTAATCAAACCTTCAACATGTCGTGTGTTCAATACTTTTCTTCGAACAACCAGTTTCTCCTTGAATTCTCAAGCTATGAGGACAACTCATTTATTCCGTGCTCTTAACCCATAAACGAGCCGGAATATCTTAATCAAACCTTCAACATGTCGTGTTTTCAATACTTTTCTTCGAACAACCAGTTTCTCCTTGAATTCTCAAGCTATGAGGACAACTCATTTATTCCGTGCTCTTAACCCATAAACGAGCCGGAATATCTTAATCAAACCTTCAACATGTCGTGTGTTCAATACTTTTCTTCGAACAACCAGTTTCTCCTTGAATTCTCAAGCTATGAGGACAACTCATTTATTCCGTGCTCTTAACCCATAAACGAGCCGGAATATCTTAATCAAACCTTCAACATGTCGTGTGTTCAATACTTTTCTTCGGACAACCAGTTTCTCCTTGAATTCTCAAGCTATGAGGACAACTCATTTATTCCGTGCTCTTAACCCATAAACGAGCCGGAATATCTTAATCAAACCTTCAACATGTCGTGTTTTCAATACTTATCTTCGAACAACCAGTTCCTCCTTGAATTCTCAAGCTATGAGGATAACTCATTTATTCCGTGCTCTTAACCTATAAACGAGCCGGAATATCTTAATCAAACCTTCAACATGTCGTGTGTTCAATACTTTTCTTCGAACAACCAGTTTCTCCTTGAATTCTCAAGCTATGAGGACAACTCATTTATTCCGTGCTCTTAACCCATAAACGAGCCGGAATATCTTAATCAAACCTTCAACACGTCGTGTGTTGAATACTTTTCTTCGAACAACCAGTTTCTCCTTGAATTCTCAAGCTATGAGGACAACTCATTTATTCCGTGCTCTTAACCGATAAACGTGCCGGAATATCTTAATCAAACCTTCAACATGTCGTGTGTTCAATACTTTTCTTCGAACAACCAGTTTCTTTTTGAATTCTTAAGCTATGAGGACAACTCATTTATTCCGTGCTCTTAACCCATAAACGTGCCGGAATATTTTAATCAAACCTTCAACATGTCGTGTGTTCAATACTTTTCTTCGAATAACCAGTTTCTCCTTGAATTCTCAGGCTATGAGGACAACTCATTTATTCCGTGCTCTTAACCCATAAACGATCCGGAATATCTTAATCAAACCTTCAACATGTCGTGTTTTCAATACTTATCTTCGAACAACCAGTTCCTCCTTGAATTCTCAAGCTATGAGGACAACTCATTTATTCCGTCCTCTTAACCTATAAACGAGCCGGAATATCTTAATCAAACCTTCAACATGTCGTGTGTTCAATACTTTTCTTCGAACAACCAGTTTCTCCTTGAATTCTCAAGCTATGAGGACAACTCATTTATTCCGTGCTCTTAACCCATAGATGTGCCGGATTATCTTAATCAAACCTTCAACATGTCGTGTGTTCAATACTTTTCTTCGAACAACCAGTTTCTCCTTGAATTCTCAAGCTATGAGGGCAACACATTTATTCCGTGCTCTTAACCCATAGACGTGCCGGAATATCTTAATCAAACCTTCAACATGTCGTGTGTTCAATACTTTTCTTCGAACAACCAGTTTCTCCTTGAATTCTCAAGCTATGGGGACAACTCATTTATTCCGTGCCCTTAACCCATAGACGTGCCGGAATATCTTAATCAAACCTTCAACATGTCGTGTGTTCAATACTTTTCTTCGAACAACGAGTTTCTCCTTGAATTCTCAAGCTATGAGGGCAACTCATTTATTCCGTGCTCTTAACCCATAAACGTGCCGGAATATCTTAATCAAACCTTCAACATGTCGTGTGTTCAAACTTTTCTTCGAACAACCATTTGCTCCTCGAATTCTCAAGCTATGAGGACAACTCATTTATTCCGTGCTCTTAACCCATAAACGTGCCGGAATATCTTAATGAAATCTTCAACATGTCGTGTGTTCAATACTTTTCTTCGAATAACCAGTTTCTCCTTGAATTCTCAAGCTATGAGGACAACTCATTTATTCCGTGCTCTTAACCCATAAACGAGCCGGAATATCTTAATCAAACCTTCAACATGTCGTGTGTTCAATACTTTTCTTCGAACAACCAGTTTCTCCTTCAATTCTCAAGCTATGAGGACAACTCATTTATTCCGTGCTCTTAACCCATAAACGAGCCGGAATATCTTAATCAAACCTTCAACATGTCGTGTGTTGAATACTTTTCTTCGAACAACCAGTTTCTCCTTGAATTCTCAAGCTATGAGGACAACTCATTTATTCCGTGCTCTTAACCCATAAACGTGCCGGAATATCTTAATCAAACCTTCATCATGTCGAGTGTTCAATACTTTTCTTCGAACAACCAGTTGCTCCTCAAATTCTCAAGCTATGAGGACAACTCATTTATTCCGTGCTCTTAACCAACAAACGTGCCGGAATATCTTAATCAAACCTTCAACATGTCGTGTGTTCAATACTTTTCTTCGAACAACCAGTTGCTCCTCGAATTCTCAAGCTATGAGGACAACTCATTTATTCCGTGCTCTTAACCCATAAACGAGCCGGAATATCTTAATCAAACCTTCAACATGTCGTGTGTTCAATACTTTTCTTCGAACAACCAGTTTCTCCTTGAATTCTCAAGCTATGAGGCAACTCATTTATTCCGTGCTCTTAACCCATAAACGAGCCGGAATATCTTAATCAAACCTTCAACGTGTCGTGTGTTCAATACTTTTCTTCGAACAACCAGTTTCTCCTTGAATTCTCAAGCTATGAGGCAACTCATTTATTCCGTGCTCTTAACCCATAAACGAGACGGAATATCTTAATCAAACCTTCAACATGTCGTGTGTTCAATACTTTTCTTCGAACAACCAGTTTCTCCTTGAATTCTCAAGCTATGAAGACAACTCATTTATTCCGTGCTCTTAACCCATAGATGTGCCGGATTATCTTAATCAAACCTTCAACATGTCGTGTGTTCAATACTTTTCTTCGAACAACCAGTTTCTCCTTGAATTCTCAAGCTATGAGGGCAACACATTTATTCTGTGCTCTTAACCCATAGACGTGCCGGAATATCTTAATCAAACCTTCAACATGTCGTGTGTTCAATACTTTTCTTCGAACAACCAGTTTCTCCTTGAATTCTCAAGCTATGGGGACAACTCATTTATTCCGTGACCTTAACCCATAGAAGGTGCCGGAATATCTTAATCAAACCTTCAACATGTCGTGTGTTCAATACTTTTCTTCGAACAACGAGTTTCTCCTTGAATTCTCAAGCTATGAGGGCAACTCATTTATTCCGTGCTCTTAACCCATAAACGTGCCGGAATATCTTAATCAAACCTTCAACATGTCGTGTGTTCAAACTTTTCTTCGAACAACCATTTGCTCCTCGAATTCTCAAGCTATGAGGACAACTCATTTATTCCGTGCTCTTAACCCATAAACGTGCCGGAATATCTTAATCAAATCTTCAACATGTCGTGTGTTCAATAATTTTCTTCGAATAACCAGTTTCTCCTTGAATTCTCAAGCTATGAGGACAACTCATTTATTCCGTGCTCTTAACCCATAAACGAGCCGGAATATCTTAATCAAACCTTCAACATGTCGTGTGTTCAATACTTTTCTTCGAACAACCAGTTTCTCCTTCAATTCTCAAGCTATGAGGACAACTCATTTATTCCGTGCTCTTAACCCATAAACGAGCCGGAATATCTTAATCAAACCTTCAACATGTCGTGTGTTCAATACTTTTCTTCGAACAACCAGTTGCTCCTCGAATTCTCAAGCTATGAGGACAACTCATTTATTCCGTGCTCTTAACCCATAAACGTGCCGGAATATCTTAATCAAACCTTCAACATGTCGTGTGTTCAATACTTTTGTTCGAACAACCAGTTGCTCCTCGAATTCTCAAGCTATGAGGACAACTCATTTATTCCGTGCTCTTAACCCATAAACGTGCCGGAATATCTTAATCAAACCTTCAACATGTCGTGTGTTCAATACTTTTCTTCGAACAACCAGTTTCTCCTTGAATTCTCAAGCTATGAGGACAACTCATTTATTACGTGCTCTTAACCCATAAACGTGCCGGAATATCTTAATCAAACCTTCAACATGTCGTGTGTTCAATACTTTTCTTCGAACAACCAGTTTCTCCTTGAATTCTCAAGCTATGACGACAACTCATTTATTACGTGCTCTTAACCTATAAACGAGCCGGAATATCTTAATCAAACCTTCAACATGTCGTGTGTTCAATACTTTTCTTCGAACAACCAGTTTCTCCTTGAATTCTCAAGCTATGAGGACAACTCATTTATTCCGTGCTCTTAACCCATAAACGTGCCGGAATATCTTAATCAAACCTTCAACATGTCGTGTGTTCAATACTTTTCTTCGAACAACCAGTTGCTCCTCGAATTCTCAAGCTATGAGGACAACTCATTTATTCCGTGCTCTTAACCCATAAACTTGCCGGAATATCTTAATCAAACCTTCAACATGTCGTGTGTTCAATACTTTTCTTCGCACAACCAGTTGCTCCTCGAATACTCAAGCTATGAGGACAACTCATTTATTCCGTGCTCTTAACCCATAAACGTGCCGGAATATCTTAATCAAACCTTCAACATGTCGTGTGTTCAATACTTTTCTTCGAACAACCAGTTTCTCCTTGAATTCTCAAGCTATGAGGGCAACTGATTTATTCCGTGCTCTTAACCCATAAACGAGCCGGAATATCTTAATCAAACCTTCAACATGTCGTGTGTTCAATACTTTTCTTCGAACAACCAGTTTCTCCTTGAATTCTCAAGCTATGAGGACAACTCATTTATTCCGTGCTCTTAACCCATAAACGAGCCGGAATATCTTAATCAAACCTTCAACATGTCGTGTGTTCAAACTTTTCTTCGAACAACCATTTGCTCCTCGAATTCTCAAGCTATGAGGACAACTCATTTATTCCGTGCTCTTAACCCATAAACGTGCCGGAATATCTTAATCAAATCTTCAACATGTCGTGTGTTCAATAATTTTCTTCGAATAACCAGTTTCTCCTTGAATTCTCAAGCTATGAGG
Organism: Acanthosepion lycidas; assembly: GCA_963932145.1. Classification (NCBI taxonomy): domain Eukaryota; kingdom Metazoa; phylum Mollusca; class Cephalopoda; order Sepiida; family Sepiidae; genus Acanthosepion; species Acanthosepion lycidas. The sequence continues at coordinate 633,000 of CAWVQA010001284.1, read as the reverse complement.
ACAACTCATTTATTCCGTGCTCTTAACCCATAAACGAGCCGGAATATCTTAATCAAACCTTCAACATGTCGTGTGTTCAATACTTTTCTTCGAACAACCAGTTTCTCCTTCAATTCTCAAGCTATGAGGACAACTCATTTATTCCGTGCTCTTAACCCATAAACGAGCCGGAATATCTTAATCAAACCTTCAACATGTCGTGTGTTCAATACTTTTCTTCGAACAACCAGTTGCTCCTCGAATTCTCAAGCTATGAGGACAACTCATTTATTCCGTGCTCTTAACCCATAAACGTGCCGGAATATCTTAATCAAACCTTCAACATGTCGTGTGTTCAATACTTTTGTTCGAACAACCAGTTGCTCCTCGAATTCTCAAGCTATGAGGACAACTCATTTATTCCGTGCTCTTAACCCATAAACGTGCCGGAATATCTTAATCAAACCTTCAACATGTCGTGTGTTCAATACTTTTCTTCGAACAACCAGTTTCTCCTTGAATTCTCAAGCTATGAGGACAACTCATTTATTACGTGCTCTTAACCCATAAACGTGCCGGAATATCTTAATCAAACCTTCAACATGTCGTGTGTTCAATACTTTTCTTCGAACAACCAGTTTCTCCTTGAATTCTCAAGCTATGACGACAACTCATTTATTACGTGCTCTTAACCTATAAACGAGCCGGAATATCTTAATCAAACCTTCAACATGTCGTGTGTTCAATACTTTTCTTCGAACAACCAGTTTCTCCTTGAATTCTCAAGCTATGAGGACAACTCATTTATTCCGTGCTCTTAACCCATAAACGTGCCGGAATATCTTAATCAAACCTTCAACATGTCGTGTGTTCAATACTTTTCTTCGAACAACCAGTTGCTCCTCGAATTCTCAAGCTATGAGGACAACTCATTTATTCCGTGCTCTTAACCCATAAACTTGCCGGAATATCTTAATCAAACCTTCAACATGTCGTGTGTTCAATACTTTTCTTCGCACAACCAGTTGCTCCTCGAATTCTCAAGCTATGAGGACAACTCATTTATTCCGTGCTCTTAACCCATAAACGTGCCGGAATATCTTAATCAAACCTTCAACATGTCGTGTGTTCAATACTTTTCTTCGAACAACAAGTTTCTCCTTGAATTCTCAAGCTATGAGGGCAACTGATTTATTCCGTGCTCTTAACCCATAAACGAGCCGGAATATCTTAATCAAACCTTCAACATGTCGTGTGTTCAATACTTTTCTTCGAACAACCAGTTTCTCCTTGAATTCTCAAGCTATGAGGACAACTCATTTATTCCGTGCTCTTAACCCATAAACGAGCCGGAATATCTTAATCAAACCTTCAACATGTCGTGTGTTCAATACTTTTCTTCGAACAACCAGTTTCTCCTTGAATTCTCAAGCTATGAGGACAACTCATTTATTCCGTGCTCTTAACCCATAAACGAGCCGGAATATCTTAATCAAACCTTCAACATGTCGTGTGTTCAATACTTTTCTTCGAACAACCAGTTTCTCCTTGAATTCTCAAGCTATGAGGGCAACTCATTTATTCCGTGCTCTTAACCCATAAACGAGCCGGAATATCTTAATCAAACCTTCAACATGTCGTGTGTTCAATACTTTTCTTCGAACAACCAGTTTCTCCTTGAATTCTCAAGCTATGAGGACAACTCATTTATTCCGTGCTCTTAACCCATAAACGAGCCGGAATATCTTAATCAAACCTTCAACATGTCGTGTGTTCAATACTTTTCTTCGAACAACGAGTTTCTCCTTGAATTCTCAAGCTATGAGGCAACTCATTTCTTCCGTGCTCTTAACCCATAGACGTGCCGGAATATCTTAATCAAACCTTCAACATGTCGTGTGTTCAATACTTTTCTTCGAACAACCAGTTTCTCCTTGAATTTTCAAGCTATGAGGACAACTCATTTATTCCGTGCTCTTAACCCATAAACGAGCCGGAATATCTTAATCAAACCTTCAACATGTCGTGTGTTCAATACTTTTCTTCAAACAACCAATTTCTCCTTGAATTCTCAAGCTATGAGGGCAACTCATTTATTCCGTGCTCTTAACCCATAAACGAGCCGGAATATCTTAATCAAACCTTCAACATGTCGTGTGTTCAATACTTTTCTTCGAACAACCAGTTTCTCCTTGAATTCTCAAGCTATGAGAGCAACTCATTTATTCCGTGCTCTTAACCCATAGACGTGCCGGAATATCTTAATCAAACCTTCAACATGTCGTGTGTTCAATACTTTTCTTCGAACAACCAGTTTCTCCTTGAATTCTCAAGCTATGAGGGTAACTCATTTATTCCGTGCTCTTAACCCATAGACGTGCCGGAATATCTTAATCAAACCTTCAACATGTCGTGTGTTCAATACTTTTCTTCGAACAACCAGTTTCTCCTTGAATTCTCAAGCTATGAGGACAACTCATTTATTCCGTGCCCTTAACCCATAGACGTGCCGGAATATCTTAATCAAACCTTCAACATGTCGTGTGTTCAATACTTTTCTTCGAACAACGTGTTTCTCCTTGAATTCTCAAGCTATGAGGGCAACTCATTTATTCCGTGCTCTTAACCCATAAACGTGCCGGAATATCTTAATCAAACCTTCAACATGTCGTGTGTTCAATACGTTTCTTCGAACAACCAGTTGCTCCTCGAATTCTCAAGCTATGAGTACAACTCATTTATTCCGTGCTCTTAACCCATAAACGAGCCGGAATATCTTAATCAAACCTTCATCATGTCGTGTGTTCAATACGTTTCTTCGAACAACCAGTTTTTCCTTGAATTCTCAAGCTATGAGGGCAACTCATTTATTCCGTGCTCTTAACCCATAAACGAGCCGGAATATCTTAATCAAACCTTCAACATGTCGTGTGTTCAATACTTTTCTTCGAACAACCAGTTTCTCCTTGAATTCTCAAGCTATGAGGACAACTCATTTATTCCGTGCTCTTAACCCATAAACGAGCCGGAATATCTTAATCAAACCTTCAACATGTCGTGAGTTCAATACTTTTCTTCGAACAACCAGTTTCTCCTTGAATTCTCAAGCTATGAGGACAACTCATTTATTCCGTGCTCTTAACCCATAAACGAGCCGGAATATCTTAATCAAACCTTCAACATGTCGTGTGTTCAATACTTTTCTTCGAACAACGAGTTTCTCCGTGAATTCTCAAGCTATGAGGGAACTCATTTCTTCCGTGCTCTTAACCCATAAACGAGCCGGAATATCGTAATCAAACCTTCAACGTGTCGTGTGTTCAATACTTTTCTTCGAACAACCAGTTTCTCCTTGAATTCTCAAGCTATGAGGCAACTCATTTATTCCGTGCTCTTAACCCATAAACGAGCCGGAATATCTTAATCAAACCTTCAACATGTCGTGTGTTCAATACTTTTCTTCGAACAACCAGTTTCTCCTTGAATTCTCAAGCTATGAGGACAACTCATTTATTCCGTTCTCTTAACTCATAGACGTGCCGGAATATCTTAATCAAACCTTCATCATGTCGTGTGTTCAATACGTTTCTTCGAACAACCAGTTTTTCCTTGAATTCTCAAGCTATGAGGGCAACTCATTTATTCCGTGCTCTTAACCCATAAACGAGCCGGAATATCTTAATCAAACCTTCAACATGTCGTGTGTTCAATACTTTTCTTCGAACAACCAGTTTCTCCTTGAATTCTCAAGCTATGAGGACAACTCATTTATTCCGTGCTCTTAACCCATAAACGAGCCGGAATATCTTAATCAAACCTTCAACATGTCGTGAGTTCAATACTTTTCTTCGAACAACCAGTTTCTCCTTGAATTCTCAAGCTATGAGGACAACTCATTTATTCCGTGCTCTTAACCCATAAACGAGCCGGAATATCTTAATCAAACCTTCAACATGTCGTGTGTTCAATACTTTTCTTCGAACAACGAGTTTCTCCGTGAATTCTCAAGCTATGAGGGAACTCATTTCTTCCGTGCTCTTAACCCATAAACGAGCCGGAATATCGTAATCAAACCTTCAACGTGTCGTGTGTTCAATACTTTTCTTCGAACAACCAGTTTCTCCTTGAATTCTCAAGCTATGAGGCAACTCATTTATTCCGTGCTCTTAACCCATAAACGAGCCGGAATATCTTAATCAAACCTTCAACATGTCGTGTGTTCAATACTTTTCTTCGAACAACCAGTTTCTCCTTGAATTCTCAAGCTATGAGGACAACTCATTTATTCCGTTCTCTTAACTCATAGACGTGCCGGAATATCTTAATCAAACCTTCAACATGTCGTGTGTTCAATACTTTTCTTCGAACAACCAGTTTCTCCTTGAATTCTCAAGCTATGAGGACAACTCATTTATTCCATGCTCTTAACCCATAAACGTGCCGGAATATCTTAATCAAACCTTCAACATGTCGTGTGTTCAATACTTTTCTTCCAATAATCAGTTCCTCCTTGAATTCTCAAGCTATGAGGACAACTCATTTATTCCGTGCTCTTAACCCATAAACGAGCCGGAATATCTTAATCAAACCTTCAACATGTCGTGTGTTCAATACTTTTCTTCGAATAATCAGTTTCTCCTTGAATTCTCAAGCTATGAGGACAACTCATTTATTCCGTGCTCTTAACCCATAAACAATCCGGAATATCTTAATCAAACCTTCAACATGTCGTGTGTTCAATACTTTTCTTCGAACAACCAGTTTCTCCTTGAATTCTCAAGCTATGAGGACAACTCATTTATTACGTGCTCTTAACCTATAAACGAGCCGGAATATCTTAATCAAACCTTCAACATGTCGTGTGTTCAATACTTTTCTTCGAACAACCAGTTTCTCCTTGAATTCTCAAGCTATGAGGACAACTCATTTATTCCGTGCTCTTAACCCATAAACGAGCCGGAATATCTTAATCAAACCTTCAACATGTCGTGTGTTCAATACTTTTCTTCGAACAACCAGTTTCTCCTTGAATTCTCAAGCTATGAGGACAACTCATTTATTCCGTGCTCTTAACCTATAAACGTGCCGGAATATCTTAATCAAACCTTCAACATGTCGTGTGTTCAATACTTTTCTTCGAACAACCAGTTGCTCCTCGAATTCTCAAGCTATGAGGACAACTCATTTATTCCGTGCTCTTAACCCATAAACTTGCCGGAATATCTTAATCAAACCTTCAACATGTCGTGTGTTCAATACTTTTCTTCGCACAACCAGTTGCTCCTCGAATTCTCAAGCTATGAGTACAAATCATTTATTCCGTGCTCTTAACCCATAAACGTGCCGGAATATCTTAATTAAACCTTCAACATGTCGTGTGTTCAATACTTTTCTTCGAACAACCAGTTTCTCCTTGAATTCTCAAGCTATGAGGACAACTCATTTATTCCGTGCTCTTAACCCATAGACGTGCCGGAATATCTTAATCAAACCTTCAACATGTCGTGTGTTCAATACTTTTCTTCGAACAACCAGTTTCTCCTTGAATTCTCAAGCTATGAGGACAACTCATTTATTCCGTGCTCTTAACCCATAAACGAGCCGGAATATCTTAATCAAACCTTCAACATGTCGTGTGTTCAATACTTTTCTTCGAACAACCAGTTTCTCCTTGAATTCTCAAGCTATGAGGGCAACTCATTTATTCCGTGCTCTTAACCCATAGACGTGCCGGAATATCTTAATCAAACCTTCAACATGTCGTGTGTTCAATACTTTTCTTAGAACAACCAGTTTCTCCTTGAATTCTCAAGCTATGAGGGCAACTCATTCATTCCGTGCTCTTAACCCATAGACGTGCCGGAATATCTTAATCAAACCTTCAACATGTCGTGTGTTCAATACTTTTCTTCGAACAACCAGTTTCTCCTTGAATTCTCAAGCTATGAGGACAACTCATTTATTCCGTGCCCTTAACCCATAGACGTGCCGGAATATCTTAATCAAACCTTCAACATGTCGTGTGTTCAATACTTTTCTTCGAACAACGAGTTTCTCCGTGAATTCTCAAGCTATGAGGGAACTCATTTCTTCCGTGCTCTTAACCCATAAACGAGCCGGAATATCGTAATCAAACCTTCAACGTGTCGTGTGTTCAATACTTTTCTTCGAACAACCAGTTTCTCCTTGAACTCTCAAGCTATGAGGCAACTCATTTATTCCGTGCTCTTAACCCATAAACGAGCCGGAATATCTTAATCAAACCTTCAACATGTCGTGTGTTCAATACTTTTCTTCGAACAACCAGTTTCTCCTTGAATTCTCAAGCTATGAGGACAACTCATTGATTCCGTTCTCTTAACCCATAGACGTGCCGGAATATCTTAATCAAACCTTCAACATGTCGTGTGTTCAATACTTTTCTTCGAACAACCAGTTTCTCCTTGAATTCTCTAGCTATGAGGACAACTCATTTATTCCGTGCTCTTAACCCATAAACGAGCCGGAATATCTTAATCAAACCTTCAACATGTCGTGTGTTCAATACTTTTCTTCGAACAACCAGTTTCTCCTTGAATTCTCAAGCTATGAGGGCAACTCATTTATTCCGTGCTCTTAACCCATAAACGAGCCGGAATATCTTAATCAAACCTTCAACATGTCGTGTGTTCAATACTTTTCTTCGAACAACCAGTTTCTCCTTGAATTCTCAAGCTATGAGGACAACTCATTTATTCCGTGCTCTTAACCCATAAACGAGCCAGAATATCTTAATCAAACCTTCAACATGTCGTGTGTTCAATACTTTTCTTCGAACAACGAGTTTCTCCTTGAATTCTCAAGCTATGAGGCAACTCATTTATTCCGTGCTCTTAACCCATAAACGAGCCGGAATATCTTAATCAAACCTTCAACATGTCGTGTGTTCAATACTTTTCTTCGAACAACCAGTTTCTCCTTGAATTCTCAAGCTATGAGGACAACTCATTGATTCCGTTCTCTTAACCCATAGACGTGCCGGAATATCTTAATCAAACCTTCAACATGTCGTGTGTTCAATACTTTTCTTCGAACAACCAGTTTCTCCTTGAATTCTCTAGCTATGAGGACAACTCATTTATTCCGTGCTCTTAACCCATAAACGAGCCGGAATATCTTAATCAAACCTTCAACATGTCGTGTGTTCAATACTTTTCTTCGAACAACCAGTTTCTCCTTGAATTCTCAAGCTATGAGGGCAACTCATTTATTCCGTGCTCTTAACCCATAAACGAGCCGGAATATCTTAATCAAACCTTCAACATGTCGTGTGTTCAATACTTTTCTTCGAACAACCAGTTTCTCCTTGAATTCTCAAGCTATGAGGACAACTCATTTATTCCGTGCTCTTAACCCATAAACGAGCCAGAATATCTTAATCAAACCTTCAACATGTCGTGTGTTCAATACTTTTCTTCGAACAACGAGTTTCTCCTTGAATTCTCAAGCTATGAGGCAACTCATTTATTCCGTGCTCTTAACCCATAAACGAGCCGGAATATCTTAATCAAACCTTCAACATGTCGTGTGTTCAATACTTTCCTTCGAACAACCAGTTTCTCCTTGAATTCTCAAGCTATGAGGGCAACTCATTTATTCCGTGCTCTTAACCCATAGACGTGCCGGAATATCTTAATCAAACCTTCAACATGTCGTGTGTTCAATACTTTTCTTCGAACAACCAGTTTCTCCTTGAATTCTCAAGCTATGAGGGCAACTCATTTATTCCGTGCTCTTAACCCATAGACGTGCCGGAATATCTTAATCAAACCTTCAACATGTCGTGTGTTCAATACTTTTCTTCGAACAACCAGTTTCTCCTTGAATTCTCAAGCTATGAGGACAACTCATTTATTCCGTGCCCTTAACCCATAGACGTGCCGGAATATCTTAATCAAACCTTCAACATGTCGTGTGTTCAATACTTTTCTTCGAACAACCAGTTGCTCCTCGAATTCTCAAGCTATGAGGACAACTCATTTATTCCGTGCTCTTAACCCATAAACGTGCCGGAATATCTTAATCAAATCTTCAACATGTCGTGTGTTCAATACTTTTCTTCGAATAACCAGTTTCTCCTTGAATTCTCAAGCTATGAGGACAACTCATTTATTCCGTCCTCTTAACCCATAAACGAGCCGGAATATCTTAATCAAACCTTCAACATGTCGTGTGTTCAATACTTTTCTTCGAACAACCAGTTTCTCCTTGAATTCTCAAGCTATGAGGACAACTCATTTATTCCGTGCTCTTAACCCATAAACGTGCCGGAATATCTTAATCAAACCTTCAACATGTCGTGTGTTCAATACTTTTCTTCGAACAACCAGTTGCTCCTCGAATTCTCAAGCTATGAGGACAACTCATTTATTCCGTGCTCTTAACCCATAAACGTGCCGGAATATCTTAATCAAACCTTCATCATGTCGTGTGTTCAATACGTTTCTTCGAACAACCAGTTTCTCCTTGAATTCTCAAGCTATGAGGGCAACTCATTTATTCCGTGCTCTTAACCCATAAACGAGCCGGAATATCATAATCAAACCTTCAACATGTCGTGTGTTCAATACTTTTCTTCGAACAACCAGTTTCTCCTTGAATTCTCAAGCTATGAGGACAACTCATTTATTCCGTGCTCTTAACCCATAAACGAGCCGGAATATCTTAATCAAACCTTCAACATGTCGTGTGTTCAATACTTTTCTTCGAACAACGAGTTTCTCCGTGAATTCTCAAGCTATGAGGGAACTCATTTCTTCCGTGCTCTTAACCCATAAACGAGCCGGAATATCGTAATCAAACCTTCAACGTGTCGTGTGTTCAATACTTTTCTTCGAACAACCAGTTTCTCCTTGAATTCTCAAGCTATGAGGCAACTCATTTATTCCGTGCTCTTAACCCATAAACGAGCCGGAATATCTTAATCAAACCTTCAACATGTCGTGTGTTCAATACTTTTCTTCGAACAACCAGTTTCTCCTTGAATTCTCAAGCTATGAGGACAACTCATTTATTCCGTTCTCTTAACCCATAGACGTGCCGGAATATCTTAATCAAACCTTCAACATGTCGTGTGTTCAATACTTTTCTTCGAACAACCAGTTTCTCCTTGAAATCTCAAGCTATGAGGACAACTCATTTATTCCGTGCTCTTAACCCATAAACGAGCCGGAATATCTTAATCAAACCTTCAACATGTCGTGTGTTCAATACTTTTCTTCGAACAACCAGTTTCTCCTTGAATTCTCAAGCTATGAGGGCAACTCATTTATTCCGTGCTCTTAACCCATAAACGAGCCGGAATATCTTAATCAAACCTTCAACATGTCGTGTGTTCAATACTTTTCTTCGAACAACCAGTTTCTCCTTGAATTCTCAAGCTATGAGGACAACTTATTTATTCCGTCCTCTTAACCCATAAACGAGCCGGAATATCTTAATCAAACCTTCAACATGTCGTGTGTTCAATACTTTTCTTCGAACAACGAGTTTCTCCTTGAATTCTCAAGCTATGAGGCAACTCATTTCTTCCGTGCTCTTAACCCATAAACGAGCCGGAATATCTTAATCAAACCTTCAACGTGTCGTGTGTTCAATACTTTTCTTCGAACAATCAGTTTCTCCTTGAATTCTCAAGCTATGAGGCAACTCATTTATTCGGTGCTCTTAACCCATAAACGAGCCGGAATATCTTAATCAAACCTTCAACATGTCGTGTGTTCAATACTTTTCTTCGAACAACCAGTTTCTCCTTGAATTCTCAAGCTATGAGGGCAACTCATTTATTCCGTGCTCTTAACCCATAGACGTGCCGGAATATCTTAATCAAACCTTCAACATGTCGTGTGTTCAATACTTTTCTTCGAACAACCAGTTTCTCCTTGAATTCTCAAGCTATGAGGGCAACTCATTTATTCCGTGCTCTTAACCCATAGACGTGCCGGAATATCTTAATCAAACCTTCAACATGTCGTGTGTTCAATACTTTTCTTCGAACAACCAGTTTCTCCTTGAATTCTCAAGCTATGAGGACAACTCATTTATTCCGTGCCCTTAACCCATAGACGTGCCGGAATATCTTAATCAAACCTTCAACATGTCGTGTGTTCAATACTTTTCTTCGAACAACGAGTTTCTCCTTGAATTCTCAAGCTATGAGTGCAACTCATTTATTCCGTGCTCTTAACCCATAAACGTGCCGGAATATCTTAATCAAACCTTCAACATGTCGTGTGTTCAATACTTTTCTTCGAACAACCAGTTGCTCCTCGAATTCTCAAGCTATGAGGACAACTCATTTATTCCGTGCTCTTAACCCATAAACGTGCCGGAATATCTTAATCAAACCTTCAACATGTCGTGTGTTCAATACTTTTCTTCGAACAACCAGTTGCTCCTCGAATTCTCAAGCTATCAGGACAACTCATTTATTCCGTGCTCTTAACCCATAAACGTGCCGGAATATCTTAATCAAACCTTCATCATGTCGTGTGTTCAATACGTTTCTTCGAACAACCAGTTTCTCCTTGAATTCTCAAGCTATGAGGGCAACTCATTTATTCCGTGCTCTTAACCCATAAACGAGCCGGAATATCTTAATCAAACCTTCAACATGTCGTGTGTTCAATACTTTTCTTCGAACAACCAGTTTCTCCTTGAATTCTCAAGCTATGAGGACAACTCATTTATTCCGTGCTCTTAACCCATAAACGAGCCGGAATATCTTAATCAAACCTTCAACATGTCGTGTGTTCAATACTTTTCTTCGAACAACCAGTTTCTCCTTGAATTCTCAAGCTATGAGTCAACTCATTTATTCCGTGCTCTTAACCCATAAACGACCCGGAATATCTTAATCAAACCTTCAACATGTCGTGTGTTCAATACTTTTCTTCGAACAACCAGTTTCTCCTTGAATTCTCAAGCTATGAGGGCAACTCATTTATTCCGTGCTCTTAACCCATAGACGTGCCGGAATATCTTAATCAAACCTTCAACATGTCGTGTGTTCAATACTTTTCTTCGAACAACCAGTTTCTCCTTGAATTCTCAAGCTATGAGTCAACTCATTTATTCCGTGCTCTTAACCCATAAACGACCCGGAATATCTTAATCAAACCTTCAACATGTCGTGTGTTCAATACTTTTCTTCGAACAACCAGTTTCTCCTTGAATTCTCAAGCTATGAGGGCAACTCATTTATTCCGTGCTCTTAACCCATAGACGTGCCGGAATATCTTAATCAAACCTTCAACATGTCGTGTGTTCAATACTTTTCTTCGAACAACCAGTTTCTCCTTGAATTCTCAAGGTATGAGGGCAACTCATTTATTCCGTGCTCTTAACCCATAGACGTCTCCGGAATATCTTAATCAAACCTTCAACATGTCGTGTGTTCAATACTTTTCTTCGAACAACCAGTTTCTCCTTGAATTCTCAAGCTATGAGGGCAACTCATTTATTCCGTGCTCTTAACCCATAAACGAGCCGGAATATCTTAATCAAACCTTCAACATGTCGTGTGTTCAATACTTTTCTTCGAACAACCAGTTTCTCCTTGAATTCTCAAGCTATGAGGACAACTCATTTATTCCGTGCTCTTAACCCATAAACGAGCCGGAATATCTTAATCAAACCTTCAACATGTCGTGTGTTCAATACTTTTCTTCGAACAACCAGTTACTCCTTGAATTCTCAAGCTATGAGTCAACTCATTTATTCCGTGCTCTTAACCCATAAACGACCCGGAATATCTTAATCAAACCTTCAACATGTCGTGTGTTCAATACTTTTCTTCGAACAACCAGTTTCTCCTTGAATTCTCAAGCTATGAGGGCAACTCATTTATTCCGTGCTCTTAACCCATAGACGTGCCGGAATATCTTAATCAAACCTTCAACATGTCGTGTGTTCAATACTTTTCTTCGAACAACCAGTTTCTCCTTGAATTCTCAAGCTATGAGGACAACTCATTTATTCCGTGCTCTTAATCCATAGATGTGCCGGAATATCTTAATCAAACCTTCAACATGTCGTGTGTTCAATACTTTTCTTCGAACAACCAGTTTCTCCTTGAATTCTCAAGCTATGAGGACAACTCATTTATTCCGTTCTCTTAACCCATAAACGAGCCGGAATATCTTAATCAAACCTTCAACATGTCGTGTGTTCAATACTTTTCTTCGAACAACGAGTTTCTCCTTGAATTCTCAAGCTATGAGGCAACTCATTTCTTCCGTGCTCTTAACCCATAAACGAGCCGGAATATCTTAATCAAACCTTCAACGTGTCGTGTGTTCAATACTTTTCTTCGAACAACCAGTTTCTCCTTGAATTCTCAAGCTATGAGGCAACTCATTTATTCCGTGCTCTTAACCCATAAACGAGCCGGAATATCTTAATCAAACCTTCAACATGTCGTGTGTTCAATACTTTTCTTCGAACAAACAGTTTCTCCTTGAATTCTCAAGCTATGAGGGCAACTCATTTATTCCGTGCTCTTAACCCATAGACGTGCCGGAATATCTTAATCAAACCTTCAACATGTCGTGTGTTCAATATTTTTCTTCGAACAACCAGTTTCTCCTTGAAATCTCAAGCTATGAGGGCAACTCATTTATTCCGTGCTCTTAACCCATAGACGTGCCGGAATATCTTAATCAAACCTTCAACATGTCGTGTGTTCAATACTTTTCTTCGAACAACCAGTTTCTCCTTGAATTCTCAAGCTATGAGGACAACTCATTTATTCCGTGCCCTTAACCCATAGACGTGCCGGAATATCTTAATCAAACCTTCAACATGTCGTGTGTTCAATACTTTTCTTCGAACAACGAGTTTCTCCTTGAATTCTCAAGCTATGAGTGCAACTCATTTATTCCGTGCTCTTAACCCATAAACGTGCCGGAATATCTTAATCAAACCTTCAACATGTCGTGTGTTCAATACTTTTCTTCGAACAACCAGTTGCTCCTCGTATTCTCAAGCTATGAGGACAACTCATTTATTCCGTGCTCTTAACCCATAAACGTGCCGGAATATCTTAATCAAATCTTCAACATGTCGTGTGTTCAATACTTTTCTTCGAATAACCAGTTTCTCCTTGAATTCTCAAGCTATGAGGACAACTCATTTATTCCGTGCTCTTAACCCATAAACGAGCCGGAATATCTTAATCAAACCTTCAACATGTCGTGTGTTCAATACTTTTCTTCGAACAACCAGTTTCTCCTTGAATTCTCAAGCTATGAGGACAACTCATTTATTCCGTGCTCTTAACCCATAAACGTGCCGGAATATCTTAATCAAACCTTCAACATGTCGTGTGTTCAATACTTTTCTTCGAACAACCAGTTGCTCCTCGAATTCTCAAGCTATGAGGACAACTCATTTATTCCGTGCTCTTAACCCATAAACGTGCCGGAATATCTTAATCAAACCTTCATCATGTCGTGTGTTCAATACGTTTCTTCGAACAACCAGTTTCTCCTTGAATTCTCAAGCTATGAGGGCAACTCATTTATTCCGTGCTCTTAACCCATAAACGAGCCGGAATATCTTAATCAAACCTTCAACATGTCGTGTGTTCAATACTTTTCTTCGAACAACCAGTTTCTCCTTGAATTCTCAAGCTATGAGGACAACTCATTTATTCCGTGCTCTTAACCCATAAACGAGCCGGAATATCTTAATCAAACCTTCAACATGTCGTGTGTTCAATACTTTTCTTCGAACAACCAGTTTCTCCTTGAATTCTCAAGCTATGAGGGCAACTCATTTATTCCGTGCTCTTAACCCATAAACGAGCCGGAATATCTTAATCAAACCTTCAACATGTCGTGTGTTCAATACTTTTCTTCGAACAACCAGTTTCTCCTTGAATTCTCAAGCTATGAGGACAACTCATTTATTCCGTGCTCTTAACCCATAGACGTGCCGGAATATCTTAATCAAACCTTCAACATGTCGTGTGTTCAATACTTTTCTTCGAACAACGAGTTTCTCCTTGAATTCTCAAGCTATGAGGCAACTCATTTCTTCCGTGCTCTTAACCCATAAACGAGCCGGAATATCTTAATCAAACCTTCAACGTGTCGTGTGTTCAATACTTTTCTTCGAACAACCAGTTTCTCCTTGAATTCTCAAGCTATGAGTCAACTCATTTATTCCGTGCTCTTAACCCATAAACGACCCGGAATATCTTAATCAAACCTTCAACATGTCGTGTGTTCAATACTTTTCTTCGAACAACCAGTTTCTCCTTGAATTCTCAAGCTATGAGGGCAACTCATTTATTCCGTGCTCTTAACCCATAGACGTGCCGGAATATCTTAATCAAACCTTCAACATGTCGTGTGTTCAATACATTTCTTCGAACAACCAGTTTCTCCTTGAATTCTCAAGGTATGAGGGCAACTCATTTATTCCGTGCTCTTAACCCATAGACGTGCCGGAATATCTTAATCAAACCTTCAACATGTCGTGTGTTCAATACTTTTCTTCGAACAACCAGTTTCTCCTTGAATTCTCAAGCTATGAGGACAACTCATTTATTCCGTGCTCTTAATCCATAGATGTGCCGGATTATCTTAATCAAACCTTCAACATGTCGTGTGTTCAATACTTTACTTCGAACAACCAGTTTCTCCTTGAATTCTCAAGCTATGAGGGCAACTCATTTATTCCGTGCTCTTAACCCATAGACATGCCGGAATATCTTAATCAAACCTTCAACATGTCGTGTATTCAATACTTTTCTTCGAACAACCAGTTTCTCCTTGAATTCTCAAGCTATGAGGACAACTCATTTATTCCGTGCCCTTAACCCATAGACGTGCCGGAATACCTTAATCAAACCTTCAACATGTCGTGTGTTCAATACTTTTCTTCGAACAACCAGTTTCTCCTTGAATTCACAAGCTATGAGGGCAACTGATTTATTCCTTGCTCTTAACCCATAAACGTGCCGGAATATCTTAATCAAACCTTCAACATGTCGTGTGTTCAATACTTTTCTTCGAACAACCAGTTGCTCCTCGAATTCTCAAGCTATGAGGACAACTCATTTATTCCGTTCTCTTAACCCATAAACGTGCCGGAATATCTTAATCAAACCTTCAACTTGTCGTGTGTTCAATACGTTTCTTCGAACAACCAGTTTCTCCTTGAATTCTCAAGCTATGAGGGCAACTCATTTATTCCGTGCTCTTAACCCATAAACGAGCCGGAATATCTTAATCAAACCTTCAACATGTCGTGTGTTCAAAACTTTTCTTCGAACAACCAGTTTCTCCTTGAATTCTCAAGCTATGAGGACAACTCATTTATTCCGTGCTCTTAACCCATAAACGAGCCGGAATATCTTAATCAAACCTTCAACATGTCGTGAGTTCAATACTTTTCTTCGAACAACCAGTTTCTCCTTGAATTCTCAAGCTATGAGGACAACTCATTTATTCCGTGCTCTTAACCCATAAACGAGCCGGAATATCTTAATCAAACCTTCAACATGTCGTGTGTTCAATACTTTTCTTCGAACAATGAGTTTCTCCTTGAATTCTCAAGCTATGAGGGCAACTCATTTATTCCGTGCTCTTAACCCATAAACGAGCCGGAATATCTTAATCAAACCTTCAACATGTCGTGTGTTCAATACTTTTCTTCGAACAACCAGTTTCTCCTTGAATTCTCAAGCTATGAGGACAACTCATTTATTCCGTGCTCTTAACCCATAGACGTGCCGGAATATTTTAATAAAACCTTCAACATGTCGTGTGTTCAGTACTTTTCTTCGAACAACGAGTTTCTCCTTGAATTCTCAAGCTATGAGGCAACTCATTTCTTCCGTGCTCTTAACCCATAAACGAGCCGGAATATCTTAATCAAACCTTCAACGTGTCGTGTGTTCAATACTTTTCTTCAAACAACCAGTTTCCCCTTGAATTCTCAAGCTATGAGGCAACTCATTTATTCCGTGCTCTTAACCCATAAACGAGCCGGAATATCTTAATCAAACCTTCAACATGTCGTGTGTTCAATACTTTTCTTCGAACAACCAGTTTCTCCTTGAATTCTCAAGCTATGGGGGCAACTCATTTATTCCATGCTCTTAACCCATAGACGTGCCGGAATATCTTAATCAAACCTTCAACATGTCGTGTGTTCAATACTTTTCTTCGAACAACCAGTTTCTCCTTGAATTCTCAAGGTATGAGGGCAACTCATTTATTCCGTGCTCTTAACCCATAGACGTGCCGGAATATCTTATTCAAACATTCAACATGTCGTGTGTTCAATACTTTTCTTCGAACAACCAGTTTCTCCTTGAATTCTCAAGCTATGAGGGCAACTCATTTATTCCGTGCTCTTAACCCATAGACGTACCGGAATATCTTAATCAAACCTTCAACATGTCGTGTGTTCAATATTTTTCTTCGAACAACCAGTTTCTCCTTGAATTCTCAAGCTATGAGGACAACTCATTTATTCCGTGCCCTTAACCCATAGACGTGCCGGAATACCTTAATCAAACCTTCAACATGTCGTGTGTTCAATACTTTTCTTCGAACAACCAGTTTCTCCTTGAATTCTCAATCTATGAGGGCAACTCATTTATTCCGTGCTCTTAACCCATAAACGTGCCGGAATATCTTAATCAAACCTTCAACATGTCGTGTGTTCAATACTTTTCTTCGAACAACCAGTTGCTCCTCGAATTCTCAAGCTATGAGGACAACTCATTTATTCCGTGCTCTTAACCCATAAACGTGCCGGAATATCTTAATCAAACCTTCAACATGTCGTGTGTTCAATACTTTTCTTCGAATAACCAGTTTCTCCTTGAATTCTCAAACTATGAGGACAACTCATTTATTCCGTGCTCTTAAACCATAAACGAGCCGGAATATCTTAATCAAACCTTCAACATGTCGTGTGTTCAATACTTTTCTTCGAACAACCAGTTTCTCCTTGAATTCTCAAGCTATGAGGACAACTCATTTATTCCGTGCTCTTAACCGATAAACGAGCCGGAATATCTTAATCAAACCTTCAACATGTCGTGTGTTCAATACTTTTCTTCGAACAACCAGTTGCTCCTCGAATTCTCAAGCTATGAGGACAACTCATTTATTCCGTGCTCTTAACCCATAAACGTGCCGGAATATCTTAATCAAACCTTCAACATGTCGTGTGTTCAATACTTTTCTTCGAACAACCAGTTTCTCCTGGAATTCTCAAGCTATGAGGACAACTCATTTATTCCGTGCTCTTAACCCATAAACGTGCCGGAATATCTTAATCAAACCTTCAACATGTCGTGTGTTCAATACTTTTCTTCGAACAACCAGTTTCTCCTTGAATTCTCAAGCTATGAGGACAACTCATTTATTCCGTGCTCTTAACACATAGACGTGCCGGAATATCTTAATCAAACCTTCAACATGTCGTGTGTTCAATACTTTTCTTCGAACAACCTGTTTCTCCTTGAATTCTCAAGCTATGAGGACAACTCATTTATTCCGTGCCCTTAACCCATAGACGTGCCGGAATACCTTAATCAAACCTTCAACATGTCGTGTGTTCAATACTTTTCTTCGAACAACCAGTTTCTCCTTGAATTCTCAAGCTATGAGGGCAACTCATTTATTCCGTGCTCTTAACCCATAAGCGTGCCGGAATATCTTAATCAAACCTTCAACATGTCGTGTGTTCAATACTTTTCTTCGAACAATGAGTTTCTCCTTGAATTCTCAAGCTATGAGGGCAACTCATTTATTCCGTGCTCTTAACCCATAAACGAGCCGGAATATCTTAATCAAACCTTCAACATGTCGTGTGTTCAATACTTTTCTTCGAACAACCAGTTTCTCCTTGAATTCTCAAGCTATGAGGACAACTCATTTATTCCGTGCTCTTAACCCATAGACGTGCCGGAATATTTTAATAAAACCTTCAACATGTCGTGTGTTCAGTACTTTTCTTCGAACAACGAGTTTCTCCTTGAATTCTCAAGCTATGAGGCAACTCATTTCTTCCGTGCTCTTAACCCATAAACGAGCCGGAATATCTTAATCAAACCTTCAACGTGTCGTGTGTTCAATACTTTTCTTCAAACAACCAGTTTCCCCTTGAATTCTCAAGCTATGAGGCAACTCATTTATTCCGTGCTCTTAACCCATAAACGAGCCGGAATATCTTAATCAAACCTTCAACATGTCGTGTGTTCAATACTTTTCTTCGAACAACCAGTTTCTCCTTGAATTCTCAAGCTATGGGGGCAACTCATTTATTCCATGCTCTTAACCCATAGACGTGCCGGAATATCTTAATCAAACCTTCAACATGTCGTGTGTTCAATACTTTTCTTCGAACAACCAGTTTCTCCTTGAATTCTCAAGGTATGAGGGCAACTCATTTATTCCGTGCTCTTAACCCATAGACGTGCCGGAATATCTTATTCAAACATTCAACATGTCGTGTGTTCAATACTTTTCTTCGAACAACCAGTTTCTCCTTGAATTCTCAAGCTATGAGGGCAACTCATTTATTCCGTGCTCTTAACCCATAGACGTACCGGAATATCTTAATCAAACCTTCAACATGTCGTGTGTTCAATATTTTTCTTCGAACAACCAGTTTCTCCTTGAATTCTCAAGCTATGAGGACAACTCATTTATTCCGTGCCCTTAACCCATAGACGTGCCGGAATACCTTAATCAAACCTTCAACATGTCGTGTGTTCAATACTTTTCTTCGAACAACCAGTTTCTCCTTGAATTCTCAATCTATGAGGGCAACTCATTTATTCCGTGCTCTTAACCCATAAACGTGCCGGAATATCATAATCAAACCTTCAACATGTCGTGTGTTCAATACTTTTCTTCGAATAACCAGTTTCTCCTTGAATTCTCAAGCTATGAGGACAACTCATTTATTCCGTGCTCTTAACCCATAAACGTGCCGGAATATCTTAATCAAACCTTCAACATGTCGTGTGTTCAATACTTTTCTTCGAACAACCAGTTTCTCCTTGAATTCTCAAGCTATGAGGACAACTCATTTATTCCGTGCTCTTAACCCATAAACGTGCCGGAATATCTTAATCAAACCTTCAACATGTCGTGTGTTCAATACTTTTCTTCGAACAACCAGTTTCTCCTTGAATACTCAAGCTATGAGGACAACTCATTTATTCCGTGCTCTTAACCCATAGACGTGCCGGAATATCTTATTCAAACATTCAACATGTCGTGTGTTCAATACTTTTCTTCGAACAACCAGTTTCTCCTTGAATTCTCAAGCTATGAGGGCAACTCATTTATTCCGTGCTCTTAACCCATAGACGTGCCGGAATATCTTAATCAAACCTTCAACATGTCGTGTGTTCAATATTTTTCTTCGAACAACCAGTTTCTCCTGGAATTCTCAAGCTATGAGGACAACTCATTTATTCCGTGCTCTTAACCCATAAACGTGCCGGAATATCTTAATCAAACCTTCAACATGTCGTGTGTTCAATACTTTTCTTCGAACAACCAGTTTCTCCTTGAATTCTCAAGCTATGAGGACAACTCATTTATTCCGTGCTCTTAACACATAGACGTGCCGGAATATCTTAATCAAACCTTCAACATGTCGTGTGTTCAATACTTTTCTTCGAACAACCTGTTTCTCCTTGAATTCTCAAGCTATGAGGACAACTCATTTATTCCGTGCCCTTAACCCATAGACGTGCCGGAATACCTTAATCAAACCTTCAACATGTCGTGTGTTCAATACTTTTCTTCGAACAACCAGTTTCTCCTTGAATTCTCAAGCTATGAGGGCAACTCATTTATTCCGTGCTCTTAACCCATAAGCGTGCCGGAATATCTTAATCAAACCTTCAACATGTCGTGTGTTCAATACTTTTCTTCGAACAACAAGTTGCTCCTCGAATTCTCAAGCTATGAGGACAACTCATTTATTCCGTGCTCTTAACCCATAAACGTGCCGGAATATCATAATCAAACCTTCAACATGTCGTGTGTTCAATACTTTTCTTCGAATAACCAGTTTCTCCTTGAATTCTCAAGCTATGAGGACAACTCATTTATTCCGTGCTCTTAACCCATAAACGTGCCGGAATATCTTAATCAAACCTTCAACATGTCGTGTGTTCAATACTTTTCTTCGAACAACCAGTTTCTCCTCGAATTCTCAAGCTATGAGGACAACTCATTTATTCCGTGCTCTTAACCCATAAACGTGCCGGAATATCTTAATCAAACCTTCAACATGTCGTGTGTTCAATACTTTTCTTCGAACAACCAGTTTCTCCTTGAATTCTCAAGCTATGAGGACAACTCATTTATTCCGTGCTCTTAACCCATAGACGTGCCGGAATATCTTATTCAAACATTCAACATGTCGTGTGTTCAATACTTTTCTTCGAATAATCTGTTTCTCCTTGAATTCTCAAGCTATGAGGACAACTCATTTATTCCGTGCTCTTAACCCATAAATGTGCCGGAATATCTTAATCAAACCTTCAACATGTCGTGTGTTCAATACTTTTCTTCGAACAACCAGTTTCTCCTTGAATTCTCAAGCTATGAGGACAACTCATTTATTCCGTGCTCTTAACCCATAAACGTGCCGGAATATCTTAATCAAACCTTCAACATGTCGTGTGTTCAATACTTTTCTTCGAACAACCAGTTGCTCCTCGAATTCTCAAGCTATGAGGACAACTCATTTATTCCGTGCTCTTAACCCATAAACGTGCCGGAATATCTTAATCAAACCTTCAACATGTCGTGTGTTCAATACTTTTCTTCGACCAACCAGTTTCTCCTTGAATTCTCAAGCTCTGAGGACAACTCATTTATTCCGTGCTCTTAACACATAAACGTGCCGGAATATCTTAATCAAACCTTCAACATGTCGTGTGTTCAATACTTTTCTTCGAACAACCAGTTTCTCCTTGAATTCTCAAGCTATGAGGACAACTCATTTATTCCGTGCTCTTAACCCATAAACGTGCCGGAATATCTTAATCAAACCTTCAACATGTCGTGTGTTCAATACTTTTCATCGAACAACCAGTTTCTCCTTGAATTCTCAAGCTATGAGGACAATTCATTTATTCCGTGCTCTTAACCCATAAACGAGCCGGAATATCTTAATCAAACCTTCAACATGTCGTGTGTTCAATACTTTTCTTCGAACAACCAGTTTCTCCTTGAATTCTCAAGCTATGAGGACAACTCATTTATTCCGTGCTCTTAACCCATAAACGAGCCGGAATATCTTAATCAAACCTTCAACATGTCGTGTGTTCAATACTTTTCTTCGAACAACCAGTTACTTCTTGAATTCTCAAGCTATGAGGACAACTCATTTATTCCGTGCTCTTAACCCATAAACGAGCCGGAATATCTTAATCAAATCTTCAACATGTCGTGTGTTCAATACTTTATTCGAACAACCAGTTTCTCCTTGAATTCTCAAGCTATGAGGACAACTCATTTATTCCGTGCTCTTAACCCATAAACGAGCCGGAATATCTTAATCAAACCTTCAACATGTCGTGTGTTTAATACTTTTCTTCGAACAACGAGTTTCTCCTTGAATTCTCAAGCTATGAGGCAACTCATTTCTTCCGTGCTCTTAACCCATAAACGTGCCGGAATATCTTAATCAAACCTTCAACATGTCGTGTGTTCAATACTTTTCTTCGAACAACCAGTTTCTCCTTGAATTCTCAAGCTATGAGGACAACTCATTTATTCCGTGCTCTTAACCCATAAACGAGCCGGAATATCTTAATCAAACCTTCAACATGTCGTGTGTTCAATACTTTTCTTCGAACAACCAGTTTCTCCTTGAATTCTCAAGCTATGAGGACTACTCATTTATTCCGTGCTCTTAACCCATAAACGTGCCGGAATATCTTAATCAAACCTTCAACATGTCGTGTGTTCAATACTTTTCTTCGAACAACCAGTTGCTCCTCGAATTCTCAAGCTATGAGGACAACTCATTTATTCCGTGCTCTTAACCCATAAACGTGCCGGAATATCTTAATCAAACCTTCAACATGTCGTGTGTTCAATACTTTTCTTCGACCAACCAGTTTCTCCTTGAATTCTCAAGCTCTGAGGACAACTCATTTATTCCGTGCTCTTAACCCATAAATGTGCCGGAATATCTTAATCAAACCTTCAACATGTCGTGTGTTCAATACTTTTCTTCGAATAACCAGTTTCTCCTTGAATTCTCAAGCTATGAGGACAACTCATTTATTCCGTTCTCTTAACCCATAAACGAGCCGGAATATCTTAATCAAACCTTCAACATGTCGTGTGTTCAATACTTTTCTTCGAACAACCAGTTGCTCCTCGAATTCTCAAGCTATGATGACAACTCATTTATTCCGTGCTCTTAACCCATAAACGTGCCGGAATATCTTAATCAAACCTTCAACATGTCGTGTTTTCAATACTTTTCTTCGAACAACCAGTTTCTCCTTGAATTCTCAAGCTATGAGGACAACTCATTTATTCCGTGCCCTTAACCCATAGACGTGCCGGAATATCTTAATCAAATCTTCAACATGTCGTGTGTTCAATACTTCTCTTCGAACAACCAGTTGCTCCTCGAATTCTCAAGCTATGAGGACAACTCATTTATTCCGTGCTCTTAACCCATAAACGTGCCGGAATATCTTAATCAAACCTTCAACATGTCGTGTGTTCAATACTTTTCTTCGACCAACCAGTTTCTCCTTGAATTCTCAAGCTCTGAGGACAACTCATTTATTCCGTGCTCTTAACCCATAAATGTGCCGGAATATCTTAATCAAACCTTCAACATGTCGTGTGTTCAATACTTTTCTTCGAATAACCAGTTTCTCCTTGAATTCTCAAGCTATGAGGACAACTCATTTATTCCGTGCTCTTAACCCATAAACGAGCCGGAATATCTTAATCAAACCTTCAACATGTCGTGTGTTCAATACTTTTCTTCGAACAACCAGTTGCTCCTCGAATTCTCAAGCTATGATGACAACTCATTTATTCCGTGCTCTTAACCCATAAACGTGCCGGAATATCTTAATCAAACCTTCAACATGTCGTGTTTTCAATACTTTTCTTCGAACAACCAGTTTCTCCTTGAATTCTCAAGCTATGAGGACAACTCATTTATTCAGTGCCCTTAACCCATAGACGTGCCGGAATATCTTAATCAAATCTTCAACATGTCGTGTGTTCAATACTTCTCTTCGAACAACCAGTTGCTCCTCGAATTCTCAAGCTATGAGGACAACTCATTTATTCCGTGCTCTTAACCCATAAACGTGCCGGAATATCTTAATCAAACCTTCAACATGTCGTGTGTTCAATACTTTTCTTCGAACAACCAGTTTCTCCTTGAATTCTCAAGCTATGAGGACAACTCATTTATTCCGTGCTCTTAACCCATAAACGAGCCGGAATATCTTAATCAAACCTTCAACATGTCGTGTGTTCAATACTTTTCTTCGAACAACCAGTTTCTCCACGAATTCTCAAGCTATGAGGACAACTCATTTATTCCGTGCTCTTAACCCATAAACGTGCCGGAATATCTTAATCAAACCTTCAACATGTCGTTTGTTCAATACTTTTCTTCGAAAAACCAGTTTCTCCTTGAATTCTCAAGCTATGAGGACAACTCATTTATTCCGTGCTCTTAACCCATAAACGTGCCGGAATATCTTAATCAAACCTTCAACATGTCGTGTGTTCAATACTTTTCTTCGAACAACCAGTTTCTCCTTGAATTCTCAAGCTATGAGGACAACTCATTTATTCCATGCTCTTAACCCATAAACGTGCCGGAATATCTTAATCAAACCTTCAACATGTCGTGTGTTCAATACTTTTCTTCGAATAATCAGTTTCTCCTTGAATTCTCAAGCTATGAGGACAACTCATTTATTCCGTGCTCTTAACCCAAAAACGAGCCGGAATAGCTTAATCAAACCTTCAACATGTCGTGTGTTCAATACTTTTCTTCGAACAACCAGTTTC
Organism: Acanthosepion lycidas; assembly: GCA_963932145.1. Lineage (NCBI taxonomy): Eukaryota > Metazoa > Mollusca > Cephalopoda > Sepiida > Sepiidae > Acanthosepion > Acanthosepion lycidas. The sequence goes on along the minus strand of CAWVQA010001284.1, from coordinate 608,926 downwards.
TCCTTGAATTCTCAAGCTATGAGGACAACTCATTTATTCCGTGCTCTTAACCCATAAACGTGCCGGAATATCTTAATCAAACCTTCAACATGTCGTGTTTTCAATACTTTTCTTCGAACAACCAGTTTCTCCTTGAATTCTCAAGCTATGAGGACAACTCATTTATTCCGTGCTCTTAACCCATAAACGAGCCGGAATATCTTAATCAAACCTTCAACATGTCGTGTGTTCAATACTTTTCTTCGAACAACCAGTTTCTCCTTGAATTCTCAAGCTATGAGGACAACTCATTTATTCCGTGCTCTTAACCGATAAACGTGCCGGAATATCTTAATCAAACCTTCAACATGTCGTGTGTTCAATACTTTTCTTCGAACAACCAGTTGCTCCTCGAATTCTCAAGCTATGAGGACAACTCATTTATTCCGTGCTCTTAACCCATAAACGTGCCGGAATATCTTAATCAAATCTTCAACATGTCGTGTGTTCAATACTTTTCTTCGAACAACCAGTTTCTCCTTGAATTCTCAAGCTATGAGGACAACTCATTTATACCGTGCTCTTAACCCATAAACGTGCCGGAATATCTTAATCAAACCTGCAACATGTCGTGTGTTCAATACTTTTCTTCGAATAATCAGTTTCTCCTTGAATTCTCAAGCTATGAGGACAACTCATTTATTCCGTGCTCTTAACCCATAAACGAGCCGGAATATCTTAATCAAACCTTCAACAATGTCGTATGTTCAATACTTTTCTTCGAACAACCAGTTTCTCCTTGAATTCTCAAGCTATGAGGACAACTCATTTATTCCGTGCTCTTAACCCATAAACGTGCCGGAATATCTTAATCAAACCTTCAACATGTCGTGTTTTCAATACTTTTCTTCGAACAACCAGTTTCTCCTTGAATTCTCAAGCTATGAGGACTACTCATTTATTCCGTGCTCTTAACCCATAAACGAGCCGGAATATCTTAATCAAACCTCCAACATGTCGTGTGTTCAATACTTTTCTTCGAACAACCAATTGCTCCTCGAATACTCAAGCTATGAGGACAACTCATTTATTCCGTGCTCTTAACCCATAAACGTGCCGGAATATCTTAATCAAACCTTCAACATGTCGTGTGTTCAATACTTTTCTTCGAACAACCAGTTTCTCCTTGAATTCTCAAGCTATGAGGACAACTCATTTATTCCGTGCTCTTAACCCATAAACGTGCCGGAATATCTTAATCAAACCTTCAACATGTCGTGTGTTCAATACTTTTCATCGAACAACCAGTTTCTCCTTGAATTCTCAAGCTATGAGGACAATTCATTTATTCCGTGCTCTTAACCCATAAACGAGCCGGAATATCTTAATCAAAACTTCAACATGTCGTGTGTTCAATACTTTTCTTCGAACAACCAGTTTCTCCTTGAATTCTCAAGCTATGAGGACAACTCATTTATTCCGTGCTCTTAACCCATAAACGAGCCGGAATATCTTAATCAAACCTTCAACATGTCGTGTGTTCAATACTTTTCTTCGAACAACCAGTTTCTTCTTGAATTCTCAAGCTATGAGGACAACTCATTTATTCCGTGCTCTTAACCCATAAACGAGCCGGAATATCTTAATCAAATCTTCAACATGTCGTGTGTTCAATACTTTTCTTCGAACAACCAGTTTCTCCTTGAATTCTCAAGCTATGAGGACAACTCATTTATTCCGTGCTCTTAACCCATAAACGAGCCGGAATATCTTAATCAAACCTTCAACATGTCGTGTGTTTAATACTTTTCTTCGAACAACAAGTTTCTCCTTGAATTCTCAAGCTATGAGGCAACTCATTTCTTCCGTGCTCTTAACCCATAAACGTGCCGGAATATCTTAATCAAACCTTCAACATGTCGTGTGTTCAATACTTTTCTTCGAACAACCAGTTTCTCCTTGAATTCTCAAGCTATGAGGACAACTCATTTATTCCGTGCTCTTAACCCATAGATGTGCCGGATTATCTTAATCAAACCTTCAACATGTCGTGTGTTCAATACTTTTCTTCGAACAACCAGTTTCTCCTTGAATTCTCAATCTATGAGGGCAACTCATTTATTCCGTGCTCTTAACCCATAGACGTTCCGGAATATCTTAATCAAACCTTCAACATGTCGTGTGTTCAATACTTTTCTTCGAACAACCAGTTTCTCCTAGAATTCTCAAGCTATGAGGACAACTCATTTATTCCGTGATCTTAACCCATAAACGAGCCGGAATATCTTAATCAAACCTTCAACATGTCGTGTGTTCAATACTTTTCTTCGAACAACCAGTTTCTCCTTGAATTCTCAAGCTATGAGGACTACTCATTTATTCCGTGCTCTTAACCCATAAACGTGCCGGAATATCTTAATCAAATCTTCAACATGTCGTGTGTTCAATACTTCTCTTCGAACAACCAGTTGCTCCTCGAATTCTCAAGCTATGAGGACAACTCATTTATTCCGTGCTCCTAACCCATAAACGTGCCGGAATATCTTAATCAAACCTTCAACATGTCGTGTGTTCAATACTTTTCTTCGAACAACCAGTTTCTCCTTGAATTCTCAAGCTATGAGGACAACTCATTTATTCCGTGCTCTTAACCCATAAACGTGCCGGAATATCTTAATCAAACCTTCAACATGTCGTATGTTCAATACTTTTCTTCGAACAACCAGTTTCTCCTTGAATTCTCAAGCTATGAGGACAACTCATTTATTCCGTGCTCTTAACCCATAAACGAGCCGGAATATCTTAATCAAACCTTCAACATGTCGTGTGTTCAATACTTTTCTTCGAACAACCAGTTGCTCCTCGAATTCTCAAGCTATGATGACAACTCATTTAGTCCGTGCTCTTAACCCATAAACGTGCCGGAATATCTTAATCAAACCTTCAACATGTCGTGTTTTCAATACTTTTCATCGAACAACCAGTTTCTCCTTGAATTCTCAAGCTATGAGGACAACTCATTTATTCCGTGCCCTTAACCCATAGACGTGCCGGAATATCTTAATCAAATCTTCAACATGTCGTGTGTTCAATACTTCTCTTCGAACAACCAGTTGCTCCTCGAATTCTCAAGCTATGAGGACAACTCATTTATTCCGTGCTCTTAACCCATAAACGTGCCGGAATATCTTAATCAAACCTTCAACATGTCGGGTTTTCAATACTTTTCTTCGAACAACCAGTTTCTCCTTGAATTCTCAAGCTATGAGGACAACTCATTTATTCCGTGCTCTTAACCCATAAACGAGCCGGAATATCTTAATCAAACCTTCAACATGTCGTGTGTTCAATACTTTTCTTCGAACAACCAGTTTCTCCTTGAATTCTCAAGCTATGAGGACAACTCATTTATTCCGTGCTCTTAACCCATAAACGAGCCGGAATATCTTAATCAAACCTTCAACATGTCGTGTGTTCAATACTTTTCTTCGAACAACCAGTTTCTCCTTGAATTCTCAAGCTATGAGGACAACTCATTTATTCCGTGCTCTTAACCCATAAACGTGCCGGAATATCTTAATCAAACCTTCAACATGTCGTGTGTTCAATACTTTTCTTCGAACAACCAGTTGCTCCTCGAATTCTCAAGCTATGAGGACAACTCATTTATTCCGTGCTCTTAACCCATAAACGTGCCGGAATATCTTAATCAAACCTTCAACATGTCGTGTGTTCAATACTTTTCTTCGAACAACCAGTTGCTCCTCGAATTCTCAAGCTATGAGGACAACTCATTTATTCCGTGCTCTTAACCCATAAACGTGCCGGAATATCTTAATCAAACCTTCAACATGTCGTGTGTTCAATACTTTTCTTCGACCAACCAGTTTCTCCTTGAATTCTCAAGCTCTGAGGACAACTCATTTATTCCGTGCTCTTAACCCATAAATGTGCCGGAATATCTTAATCAAACCTTCAACATGTCGTGTGTTCAATACTTTTCTTCGAATAACCAGTTTCTCCTTGAATTCTCAAGCTATGAGGACAACTCATTTATTCCGTGCTCTTAACCCATAAACGAGCCGGAATATCTTAATCAAACCTTCAACATGTCGTGTGTTCAATACTTTTCTTCGAACAACCAGTTGCTCCTCGAATTCTCAAGCTATGAGGACAACTCATTTATTCCGTGCTCTTAACCCATAAACGTGCCGGAATATCTTAATCAAATCTTCAACATGTCGTGTGTTCAATACTTCTCTTCGAACAACCAGTTGCTCCTCGAAATCTCAAGCTATGAGGACAACTCATTTATTCCGTGCTCTTAACCCATAAACGTGCCGGAATATCTTAATCAAACCTTCAACATGTCGTGTTTTCACTACTTTTCTTCGAACAACCAGTTTCTCCTTGAATTCTCAAGCTATGAGGACAACTCATTTATTCCGTGCTCTTAACCCATAAACGAGCCGGAATATCTTAATCAAACCTTCAACATGTCGTGTGTTCAATACTTTTCTTCGAACAACCAGTTTCTCCTTGAATTCTCAAGCTATGAGGACAACTCATTTATTCCGTGCTCTTAACCCATAAACGAGCCGGAATATCTTAATCAAACCTTCAACATGTCGTGTGTTCAATACTTTTCTTCGAACAACCAGTTGCTCCTCGAATTCTCAAGCTATGAGGACAACTCATTTATTCCGTGCTCTTAACCCATAAACGTGCCGGAATATCTTAATCAAACCTTCAACATGTCGTGTGTTCAATACTTTTCTTCGAACAACCAGTTTCTCCTTGAATTCTCAAGCTATGAGGACAACTCATTTATTCCGTGCTCTTAACCCATAAACGTGCCGGAATATCTTAATCAAACCTTCAACATGTCGTGTGTTCAATACTTTTCTTCGAACAACCAGTTGCTCCTCGAATTCTCAAGCTATGAGGACAACTCATTTATTCCGTGCTCTTAACCCATAAACCTGCCGGAATATCTTAATCAAATTTTCAACATGTCGTGTGTTCAATACTTTTCTTCGAACAACCAGTTTCTCCTTGAATTCTCAAACTATGAGGACAACTCATTTATTCCGTGCTCTTAACCCATAAACGTGCCGGAATATCTTAATCAAACCTGCAACATGTCGTGTGTTAAATACTTTTCTTCGAATAATCAGTTTCTCCTTGAATTCTCAAGCTATGAGGACAACTCATTTATTCCGTGCTCTTAACCCATAAACGAGCCGGAATATCTTAATCAAACCTTCAACAATGTCGTATGTTCAATACTTTTCTTCGAACAACCAGTTTCTCCTTGAATTCTCAAGCTATGAGGACAACTCATTTATTCCGTGCTCTTAACCCATAAACGTGCCGGAATATCTTAATCAAACCTTCAACATGTCGTGTTTTCAATACTTTTCTTCGAACAACCAGTTTCTCCTTGAATTCTCAAGCTATGAGGACAACTCATTTATTCCGTGCTCTTAACCCATAAACGAGCCGGAATATCTTAATAAAACCTCCAACATGTCGTGTGTTCAATACTTTTCTTCGAACAACCAGTTGCTCCTCGAATTCTCAAGCTATGAGGACAACTCATTTATTCCGTGCTCTTAACCCATAAACGTGCCGGAATATCTTAATCAAACCTTCAACATGTCGTGTGTTCAATACTTTTCTTCGAACAACCAGTTTCTCCTTGAATTCTCAAGCTATGAGGACAACTCATTTATTCCGTGCTCTTAACCCATAAACGTGACGGAATATCTTAATCAAACCTTCAACATGTCGTGTGTTCAATACTTTTCTTCGGACAACCAGTTGCTCCTCGAATTCTCAAGCTATGAGGACAACTCATTTATTCCGTGCTCTTAACCCATAAACGTGCCGGAATATCTTAATCAAACCTTCAACATGTCGTGTGTTCAATACTTTTCTTCGACCAACCAGTTTCTCCTTGAATTCTCAAGCTCTGAGGACAACTCATTTATTCCGTGCTCTTAACCCATAAATGTGCCGGAATATCCTAATCAAACCTTCAACATGTCGTGTGTTCAATACTTTTCTTCGAATAACCAGTTTCTCCTTGAATTCTCAAGCTATGAGGCAACTCATTTATTCCGTGCTCTTAACCCATAAACGAGCCGGAATATCTTAATCAAACCTTCAACATGTCGTGTGTTCAATACTTTTCTTCGAACAACCACTTGCTCCTCGAATTCTCAAGCTATGAGGACAACTCATTTATTCCGTGCTCTTAACCCATAAACGTGCCGGAATATCTTAATCAAATCTTCAACATGTCGTGTGTTCAATACTTCTCTTCGAACAACCAGTTGCTCCTCGAATTCTCAAGCTATGAGGACAACTCATTTATTCCGTGCTCTTAACCCATAAACGTGCCGGAATATCTTAATCAAACCTTCAACATGTCGTGTGTTCAATACTTTTCTTCGAACAACCAGTTTCTCCTTGAATTCTCAAGCTATGAGGACAACTCATTTATTCCGTGCTCTTAACCCATAGATGTGCCGGATTATCTTAATCAAACCTTCAACATGTCCTGTGTTCAATACTTTTCTTCGAACAACCAGTTTCTCCTTGAATTCTCAAGCTATGAGGACAACTCATTTATTCCGTGCTCTTAACCCATAAACGTGCCGGAATATCTTAATCAAACCTTCAACATGTGTGTTCAATACTTTTCTTCGAATAACCAGTTTCTCCTTGAATTCTCAAGCTATGAGGACAACTCATTTATTCCGTGCCCTTAACCCATAGACGTGCCGGAATATCTTAATCAAACCTTCAACATGTCGTGTGTTCAATACTTTTCTTCCAAAAACCAGTTTCTCCTTGAATTCTCAAGCTATGAGGGCAACTCATTTATTCCGTGCTCTTAACCCATAGATGTGCCGGATTATCTTAATCAAACCTTCAACATGTCCTGTGTTCAATACTTTTCTTCGAACAACCAGTTTCTCCTTGAATTCTCAAGCTATGAGGACAACTCATTTATTCCGTGCTCTTAACCCATAAACGTGCCGGAATATCTTAATCAAACCTTCAACATGTCGTGTGTTCAATACTTTTCTTCGAATAACCAGTTTCTCCTTGAATTCTCAAGCTATGAGGACAACTCATTTATTCCGTGCCATTAACCCATAGACGTGCCGGAATATCTTAATCAAACCTTCAACATGTCGTGTGTTCAATACTTTTCTTCCAAAAACCAGTTTCTCCTTAAATTCTCAAGCTATGAGGGCAACTCATTTATTCCGTGCTCTTAACCCATAAACGTGCCGGAATATCTTAATCACACCTTCAACATGTCGTGTGTTCAATACTTTTCTTCGAACAACCAGTTGCTCCTCGAATTCTCAAGCTATGAGGACAACTCATTTATTCCGTGCTCTTAACCCATAAACGTGCCGGAATATCTTAATCAAACCTTCAACATGTCGTGTGTTCAATACTTTTCTTCGAACAACCAGTTGCTCCTCGAATTCTCAAGCTATGAGGACGACTCATTTATTCCGTGCTCTTAACCCATAAACGTGCCGGAATATCTTAATCAAACCTTCAACATGTCGTGTGTTCAATACTTTTCTTCGAACAACCAGTTTCTCCTTGAATTCTCAAGCTATGAGGACAACTTATTTATTCCGTGCTCTTAACCCATAAACGTGCCGGAATATCTTAATCAAACCTTCAACATGACGTGTGTTCAATACTTTTCTTCGAACAACCAGTTTCTCCTTGAATTCTCAAGCTATGAGGGCAACTCATTTATTCCGTGCTCTTAACCCATAGACGTGCCGGAATATCTTAATCAAACCTTCAACATGACGTGTGTTCAATACTTTTCTTCGAACAACCAGTTTCTCCTTGAATTCTCAAGCTATGAGGACAACTCATTTATTCCGTGCTCTTAACCCATAGACGTGCCGGAATATCTTAATCAAACCTTCAACATGTCGTGTGTTCAATACTTTTCTTCGAACAACCAGTTGCTCCTCGAATTCTCAAGCTATGAGGACAACTCATTTATTCCGTGCTCTTAACCCATAAACGTGCCGGAATATCTTAATCAAACCTTCAACATGTCGTGTGTTCAATACTTTTCTTCGAACAACCAGTTGCTCCTTGAATTCTCAAGCTATGAGGACAACTTATTTATTCCGTGCTCTTAACCCATAAACGTGCCGGAATATCTTAATCAAACCTTCAACATGACGTGTGTTCAATACTTTTCTTCGAACAACCAGTTTCTCCTTGAATTCTCAAGCTATGAGGGCAACTCATTTATTCCGTGCTCTTAACCCATAGACGTGCCGGAATATCTTAATCAAACCTTCAACATGACGTGTGTTCAATACTTTTCTTCGAACAACCAGTTTCTCCTTGAATTCTCAAGCTATGAGGGCAACTCATTTATTCCGTGCTCTTAACCCATAGACGTGCCGGAATATCTTAATCAAACCTTCAACATGACGTGTGTTCAATACTTTTCTTCGAACAACCAGTTTCTCCTTGAATTCTCAAGCTATGAGGACAACTCATTTATTCCGTGCTCTTAACCCATAAACGAGCCGGAATATCTTAATCAATCCTTCAACATGTCGTGTGTTCAATACTTTTCTTCGAAAAACCAGTTTCTCCTTGAATTCTCAAGCTATGAGGCAACTCATTTATTCCGTGCTCTTAACCCATAAACGAGCCGGAATATCTTAATCAAATCTTCAACATGTCGTGTGTTCAATACTTTTCTTCGAACAACCAGTTGCTCCTCGAATTCTCAAGCTATGAGGACAACTCATTTATTCCGTGCTCTTAACCCATAAACGTGCCGGAATATCTTAATCAAACCTTCAACATGTCGTGTGTTCAATACTTTTCTTCGAACAACCAGTTTCTCCTTGAATTCTCAAGCTATGAGGACAACTCATTTATTCCGTGCTCTTAACCCATAAACGTGCCGGAATATCTTAATCAAACCTTCAACATGTCGTGTGTTCAATACTTTTCTTCGAACAACCAGTTGCTCCTCGAATTCTTATGCTATGAGGACAACTCATTTATTCCGTGCTCTTAACCCATAAACGAGCCGGAATATCTTAATCAAACCTTCAACATGTCGTGTGTTCAATACTTTTCTTCGAACAACCAGTTTCTCCTTGAATTCTCAAGCTATGAGGACAACTCATTTATTCCGTGCTCTTAACCCATAAACGTGCCGGAATATCTTAATCAATCCTTCAACATGTCGTGTGTTCAATACTTTTCTTCGAACAACCAGTTTCTCCTTGAATTCTCAAGCTATGAGGGCAACTCATTTATTCCGTGCTCTTAACCCATAGATGTGCCGGATTATCTTAATCAAACCTTCAACATGTTGTGTGTTCAATACTTTTCTTCGAACAACCAGTTTCTCCTTGAATTCTCAAGCTATGAGGCAACTCATTTCTTCCGTGCTCTTAACCCATAAACGAGCCGGAATATCTTAATCAAACCTTCAACATGTCGTGTGTTCAATACTTTTCTTCGAACAACCTGTTTCTCCTTGAATTCTCAAGCTATGAGGGCAACTCATTTATTCCGTGCTCTTAACCCATAGACGTGCCGGAATATCTTAATCAAACCTTCAACATGTCGTATCTTAATCAAACCTTCAACATGTCGTGTGTTCAATACTTTTCTTCGAACAACCAGTTTCTCCTTGAATTCTCAAGCTATGAGGGCAGCTCATTTATTCCGTGCTCTTATCCCATAGACGTGCCGGAATATCTTAATCAAACCTTCAACATGTCGTGTGTTCAATACTTTTCTTCGAACAACCAGTTGCTCCTCGAATTCTCAAGCTATGAGGACAACTCATTTATTCCGTGCTCTTAACCCATAAACGTGCCGGAATATCTTAATCAAACCTTCAACATGTCGTGTGTTCAATACTTTTCTTCGAACAACCAGTTGCTCCTCGAATTCTCAAGCTATGAGGACGACTCATTTATTCCGTGCTCTTAACCCATAAACGTGCCGGAATATCTTAATCAAACCTTCAACATGTCGTGTGTTCAATACTTTTCTTCGAACAACCAGTTTCTCCTTGAATTCTCAAGCTATGAGGACAACTTATTTATTCCGTGCTCTTAACCCATAAACGTGCCGGAATATCTTAATCAAACCTTCAACATGACGTGTGTTCAATACTTTTCTTCGAACAACCAGTTTCTCCTTGAATTCTCAAGCTATGCGGACAACTCATTTATTCCGTGCTCTTAACCCATAAACGAGCCGGAATATCTTAATCAATCCTTCAACATGTCGTGTGTTCAATACTTTTATTCGAAAAACCAGTTTCTCCTTGAATTCTCAAGCTATGAGGCAACTCATTTATTCCGTGCTCTTAACCCATAAACGAGCCGGAATATCTTAATCAAATCTTCAACATGTCGTGTGTTCAATACTTTTCTTCGAACAACCAGTTGCTCCTCGAATTCTCAAGCTATGAGGACAACTCATTTATTCCGTGCTCTTAACCCATAAACGTGCCGGAATATCTTAATCAAACCTTCAACATGTCGTGTGTTCAATACTTTTCTTCGAACAACCAGTTTCTCCTTGAATTCTCAAGCTATGAGGACAACTCATTTATTCCGTGCTCTTAACCCATAAACGTGCCGGAATATCTTAATCAAACCTTCAACATGTCGTGTGTTCAATACTTTTCTTCGAACAACCAGTTGCTCCTCGAATTCTTATGCTATGAGGACAACTCATTTATTCCGTGCTCTTAACCCATAAACTTGCCGGAATATCTTAATCAAACCTTCAACATGTCGTGTGTTCAATACTTTTCTTCGAACAACCAGTTTCTCCTTGAATTCTCAAGCTATGAGGACAACTCATTTATTCCGTGCTCTTAACCCATAAACGTGCCGGAATATCTTAATCAATCCTTCAACATGTCGTGTGTTCAATACTTTTCTTCGAACAACCAGTTTCTCCTTGAATTCTCAAGCTATGAGGGCAACTCATTTATTCCGTGCTCTTAACCCATAGATGTGCCGGATTATCTTAATCAAACCTTCAACATGTTGTGTGTTCAATACTTTTCTTCGAACAACCAGTTTCTCCTTGAATTCTCAAGCTATGAGGCAACTCATTTCTTCCGTGCTCTTAACCCATAAACGAGCCGGAATATCTTAATCAAACCTTCAACATGTCGTGTGTTCAATACTTTTCTTCGAACAACCTGTTTCTCCTTGAATTCTCAAGCTATGAGGGCAACTCATTTATTCCGTGCTCTTAACCCATAGACGTGCCGGAATATCTTAATCAAACCTTCAACATGTCGTATCTTAATCAAACCTTCAACATGTCGTGTGTTCAATACTTCTCTTCGAACAACCAGTTTCTCCTTGAATTCTCAAGCTATGAGGGCAGCTCATTTATTCCGTGCTCTTATCCCATAGACGTGCCGGAATATCTTAATCAAACCTTCAACATGTCGTGTGTTCAATACTTTTCTTCGAACAACCAGTTGCTCCTCGAATTCTCAAGCTATGAGGACAACTCATTTATTCCGTGCTCTTAACCCATAAACGTGCCGGAATATCTTAATCAAACCTTCAACATGTCGTGTGTTCAATACTTTTCTTCGAACAACCAGTTTCTCCTTGAATTCTCAAGCTATGAGGGCAACTCATTTATTCCGTGCTCTTAACCCATAGACGTGCCGGAATATCTTAATCAAACCTTCAACATGTCGTGTGTTCAATACTTTTCTTCGAACAACCAGTTTCTCCTTGAATTCTCAAGCTATGAGGACAACTCATTTATTCCGTGCTCTTAACCCATAGATGTGCCGGATTATCTTAATCAAACCTTCAACATGTCGTGTGTTCAATACTTTTCTTCGAACAACCAGTTTCTCCTTGAATTCTCAAGCTATGAGGGCAACTCATTTATTCCGTGCTCTTAACCCATAGACGTGCCGGAATATCTTAATCAAACCTTCAACATGTCGTGTGTTCAATACTTTTCTTCGAACAACCAGTTTCTCCTTGAATTCTCAAGCTATGAGGACAACTCATTTATTCCGTGCCCTTAACCCATAGACGTGCCGGAATATCTTAATCAAACCTTCAACATGTCGTGTGTTCAATACTTTTCTTCGAACAACCAGTTGCTCCTCGAATTCTCAAGCTATGAAGACAACTCATTTATTCCGTGCTCTTAACCCATAAACGTGCCGGAATATCTTAATCAAACCTTCAACATGTCGTGTGTTCAATACTTTTCTTCGAACAACCAGTTTCTCCTTGAATTCTCAAGCTATGAGGACAACTCATTTATTCCGTGCTCTTAACCCATAAACGTGCCGGAATATCTTAATCAAACCTTCAACATGTCGTGTGTTCAATACTTTTCTTCGAACAACCAGTTTCTCCTTGAATTCTCAAGCTATGAAAGCAACTCATTTATTCCGTGCTCTTAACCCATAAACGAGCCGGAATATCTTAATCAAACCTTCAACATGTCGTGTGTTCAATACTTTTCTTCGAACAACCAGTTTGTCCTTGAATTCTCAGGCTATGAGGACAACTCATTTATTCCGTGCTCTTAACCCATAAACGAGCCGGAATATCTTAATCAAACCTTCAACATGTCGTGTGTTCAATACTTTTCTTCGAAAAACCAGTTTCTCCTTGAATTCTCAAGCTATGAGGCAACTCATTTATTCCGTGCTCTTAACCCATAAACGAGCCGGAATATCTTAATCAACCTTCAACATGTCGTGTGTTCAATACTTTTCTTCGAACAACCAGTTTCTCCTTGAATTCTCAAGCTATGAGGACAACTCATTTATTCCGTGCTCTTAACCCATAAACGAGCCGGAATATCTTAATCAAACCTTCAACATGTCGTGTGTTCAATACTTTTCTTCGAAAAAACAGTTTCTCCTTGAATTCTCAAGCTATGAGGCAACTCATTTCTTCCGTGCTCTTAACCCATAAACGAGCCGGAATATATTAATCAAACCTTCAACATGTCGTGTGTTCAATTCTTTTCTTCGAACAACCAGTTTCTCCTTGAATTCTCAAGCTATGAGGGCAACTCATTTATTCCGTGCTCTTAACCCATAAACTTGCCGGAATATCTTAATCAAACCTTCAACATGTCGTGTGTTCAATACTTTTCTTCGAACAACCAGTTTCTCCTTGAATTCTCAGGCTATGAGGACAACTCATTTATTCCGTGCTCTTAACCCATAGATGTGCCGGATTATCTTAATCAAACCTTCAACATGTCGTGTGTTCAATACTTTTCTTCGAACTACCAGTTTCTCCTTGAATTCTCAAGCTATGAGGGCAACTCATTTATTCCGTGCTCTTAACCCATAGACGTGCCGGAATATCTTAATCAAACCTTCAACATGTCGTGTGTTCAATACTTTTCTTCGAACAACCAGTTTCTCCTTGAATTCTCAAGCTATGAGGACAACTCATTTATTCCGTGCCCTTAACCCATAGACGTGCCGGAATATCTTAATCAAACCTTCAACATGTCGTGTGTTCAATACTTTTCTTCGAACAACCAGTTTCTCCTTGAATTCTCAAGCTATGAGGGCAACTCATTTATTCCGTGCTCTTAATCCATAAACGTCCCGGAATATCTTAATCACACCTTCAACATGTCGTGTGTTCAATACTTTTCATCGAACAACCAGTTGCTCCTCGAATTCTCAAGCTATGAGGACAACTCATTTATTCCGTGCTCTTAACCCATAAACTTGCCGGAATATCTTAATCAAACCTTCAACATGTCGTGTGTTCAATACTTTTCTTCGAACAACTAGTTTCTCCTTGAATTCTCAAGCTATGAGGACAACTCATTTATTCCGTGCTCTTAACCCATAAACGTGCCGGAATATCTTAATCAATCCTTCAACATGTCGTGTGTTCAATACTTTTCTTCGAACAACCAGTTTCTCCTTGAATTCTCAAGCTATGAGGGCAACTCATTTATTCCGTGCTCTTAACCCATAGATGTGCCGGATTATCTTAATCAAACCTTCAACATGTTGTGTGTTCAATACTTTTCTTCGAACAACCAGTTTCTCCTTGAATTCTCAAGCTATGAGGCAACTCATTTCTTCCGTGCTCTTAACCCATAAACGAGCCGGAATATCTTAATCAAACCTTCAACATGTCGTGTGTTCAATACTTTTCTTCGAACAACCTATTTCTCCTTGAATTCTCAAGCTATGAGGGCAACTCATTTATTCCGTGCTCTTAACCCATAGACGTGCCGGAATATCTTAATCAAACCTTCAACATGTCGTATCTTAATCAAACCTTCAACATGTCGTGTGTTCAATACTTTTCTTCGAACAACCAGTTTCTCCTTGAATTCTCAAGCTATGAGGGCAGCTCATTTATTCCGTGCTCTTATCCCATAGACGTGCCGGAATATCTTAATCAAACCTTCAACATGTCGTGTGTTCAATACTTTTCTTCGAACAACCAGTTTCTCCTTGAATTCTCAAGCTATGAGGACAACTCATTTATTCCGTGCTCTTAACCCATAGATGTGCCGGATTATCTTAATCAAACCTTCAACATGTCGTGTGTTCAATACTTCTCTTCGAACAACCAGTTGCTCCTCGAATTCTCAAGCTATGAGGACAACTCATTTATTCCGTGCTCTTAACCCATAAACGTGCCGGAATATCTTAATCAAACCTTCAACATGTCGTGTGTTCAATACTTTTCTTCGAACAACCAGTTTCTCCTTGAATTCTCAAGCTATGAGGACAACTCATTTATTCCGTGCTCTTAACCCATAAACGTGCCGGAATATCTTAATCAAACCTTCAACATGTCGTATGTTCAATACTTTTCTTCGAACAACCAGTTTCTCCTTGAATTCTCAAGCTATGAGGACAACTCATTTATTCCGTGCTCTTAACCCATAAACGAGCCGGAATATCTTAATCAAACCTTCAACATGTCGTGTGTTCAATACTTTTCTTCGAACAACCAGTTTCTCCTTGAATTCTCAAGCTATGAGGACAACTCATTTATTCCGTGCTCTTAACCCATAGATGTGCCGGATTATCTTAATCAAACCTTCAACATGTCCTGTGTTCAATACTTTTCTTCGAACAACCAGTTTCTCCTTGAATTCTCAAGCTATGAGGACAACTCATTTATTCCGAGCTCTTAACCCATAAACGTCCCGGAATATCTTAATCACACCTTCAACATGTCGTGTGTTCAATACTTTTCATCGAACAACCAGTTGCTCCTCGAATTCTCAAGCTATGAGGACAACTCATTTATTCCGTGCTCTTAACCCATAAACTTGCCGGAATATCTTAATCAAACCTTCAACATGTCGTGTGTTCAATACTTTTCTTCGAACAACTAGTTTCTCCTTGAATTCTCAAGCTATGAGGACAACTCATTTATTCCGTGCTCTTAACCCATAAACGTGCCGGAATATCTTAATCAATCCTTCAACATGTCGTGTGTTCAATACTTTTCTTCGAACAACCAGTTTCTCCTTGAATTCTCAAGCTATGAGGGCAACTCATTTATTCCGTGCTCTTAACCCATAGATGTGCCGGATTATCTTAATCAAACCTTCAACATGTTGTGTGTTCAATACTTTTCTTCGAACAACCAGTTTCTCCTTGAATTCTCAAGCTATGAGGCAACTCATTTCTTCCGTGCTCTTAACCCATAAACGAGCCGGAATATCTTAATCAAACCTTCAACATGTCGTGTGTTCAATACTTTTCTTCGAACAACCTATTTCTCCTTGAATTCTCAAGCTATGAGGGCAACTCATTTATTCCGTGCTCTTAACCCATAGACGTGCCGGAATATCTTAATCAAACCTTCAACATGTCGTATCTTAATCAAACCTTCAACATGTCGTGTGTTCAATACTTTTCTTCGAACAACCAGTTTCTCCTTGAATTCTCAAGCTATGAGGGCAGCTCATTTATTCCGTGCTCTTATCCCATAGACGTGCCGGAATATCTTAATCAAACCTTCAACATGTCGTGTGTTCAATACTTTTCTTCGAACAACCAGTTGCTCCTCGGATTCTCAAGCTATGAGGACAACTCATTTATTCCGTGCTCTTAACCCATAAACGTGCCGGAATATCTTAATCAAACCTTCAACATGTCGTGTGTTCAATACTTTTCTTCGAACAACCAGTTTCTCCTTGAATTCTCAAGCTATGAGGGCAACTCATTTATTCCGTGCTCTTAACCCATAGACGTGCCGGAATATCTTAATCAAACCTTCAACATGTCGTGTGTTCAATACTTTTCTTCGAACAACCAGTTTCTCCTTGAATTCTCAAGCTATGAGGACAACTCATTTATTCCGTGCTCTTAACCCATAGATGTGCCGGATTATCTTAATCAAACCTTCAACATGTCGTGTGTTCAATACTTCTCTTCGAACAACCAGTTGCTCCTCGAATTCTCAAGCTATGAGGACAACTCATTTATTCCGTGCTCTTAACCCATAAACGTGCCGGAATATCTTAATCAAACCTTCAACATGTCGTGTGTTCAATACTTTTCTTCGAACAACCAGTTTCTCCTTGAATTCTCAAGCTATGAGGACAACTCATTTATTCCGTGCTCTTAACCCATAAACGTGCCGGAATATCTTAATCAAACCTTCAACATGTCGTATGTTCAATACTTTTCTTCGAACAACCAGTTTCTCCTTGAATTCTCAAGCTATGAGGACAACTCATTTATTCCGTGCTCTTAACCCATAAACGAGCCGGAATATCTTAATCAAACCTTCAACATGTCGTGTGTTCAATACTTTTCTTCGAACAACCAGTTTCTCCTTGAATTCTCAAGCTATGAGGACAACTCATTTATTCCGTGCTCTTAACCCATAGATGTGCCGGATTATCTTAATCAAACCTTCAACATGTCCTGTGTTCAATACTTTTCTTCGAACAACCAGTTTCTCCTTGAATTCTCAAGCTATGAGGACAACTCATTTATTCCGAGCTCTTAACCCATAAACGTGCCGGAATATCTTAATCAAACCTTCAACATGTCGTGTGTTCAATACTTTTCTTCGAATAACCAGTTTCTCCTTGAATTCTCAAGCTATGAGGACAACTCATTTATTCCGTGCCATTAACCCATAGACGTGCCGGAATATCTTAATCAAACCTTCAACATGTCGTGTGTTCAATACTTTTCTTCCAAAAACCAGTTTCTCCTTGAATTCTCAAGCTATGAGGGCAACTCATTTATTCCGTGCTCTTAACCCATAAACGTGCCGGAATATCTTAATCACACCTTCAACATGTCGTGTGTTCAATACTTTTCTTCGAACAACCAGTTGCTCCTCGAATTCTCAAGCTATGAGGACAACTCATTTATTCCGTGCTCTTAACCCATAAACGTGCCGGAATATCTTAATCAAACCTTCAACATGTCGTGTGTTCAATACTTTTCTTCGAACAACCAGTTGCTCCTCGAATTCTCAAGCTATGAGGACGACTCATTTATTCCGTGCTCTTAACCCATAAACGTGCCGGAATATCTTAATCAAACCTTCAACATGTCGTGTGTTCAATACTTTTCTTCGAACAACCAGTTTCTCCTTGAATTCTCAAGCTATGAGGACAACTTATTTATTCCGTGCTCTTAACCCATAAACGTGCCGGAATATCTTAATCAAACCTTCAACATGTTGTGTGTTCAATACTTTTCTTCGAACAACCAGTTTCTCCTTGAATTCTCAAGCTATGAGGGCAACTCATTTATTCCGTGCTCTTAACCCATAAGCGAGCCGGAATATCTTAATCAAACCTTCAACATGACGTGTGTTCAATACTTTTCTTCGAACAACCAGTTTCTCCTTGAATTCTCAAGCTATGAGGACAACTCATTTATTCCGTGCTCTTAACCCATAAACGAGCCGGAATATCTTAATCAAACCTTCAACATGTCGTGTGTTCAATACTTTTCTTCGAAAAACCAGTTTCTCCTTGAATTCTCAAGCTATGAGGCAACTCATTTATTCCGTGCTCTTAACCCATAAACGAGCCGGAATATCTTAATCAAACCTTCAACATGTCGTGTGTTCAATACTTTTCTTCGAACAACCAGTTTCTCCTTGAATTCTCAAGCTATGAGGGCCACTCATTTATTCCGTGCTCTTAACGCATAAACGTGCCGGAATATCTTAATCAAACCTTCAACATGTCGTGTGTTCAATACTTTTCTTCGAACAACCAGTTTCTCCTTGAATTCTCAAGCTATGAGGACAACTCATTTATTCCGTGCTCTTAACCCATAAACGAGCCGGAATATCTTAATCAAATCTTCAACATGTCGTGTGTTCAATACTTTTCTTCGAACAACCAGTTGCTCCTCGAATTCTCAAGCTATGAGGACAACTCATTTATTCCGTGCTCTTAACCCATAAACGTGCCGGAATATCTTAATCAAACCTTCAACATGTCGTGTGTTCAATACTTTTCTTCGAACAACCAGTTTCTCCTTGAATTCTCAAGCTATGAGGACAACTCATTTATTCCGTGCTCTTAACCCATAAACGTGCCGGAATATCTTAATCAAACCTTCAACATGTCGTGTGTTCAATACTTTTCTTCGAACAACCAGTTGCTCCTCGAATTCTTAAGCTATGAGGACAACTCATTTATTCCGTGCTCTTAACCCATAAACGAGCCGGAATATCTTAATCAAACCTTCAACATGTCGTGTGTTCAATACTTTTCTTCGAACAACCAGTTGCTCCTCGAATTCTCAAGCTATGAGGACAACTCATTTATTCCGTGCTCTTAACCCATAAACGTGCCGGAATATCTTAATCAAACCTTCAACATGTCGTGTGTTCAATACTTTTCTTCGAACAACCAGTTTCTCCTTGAATTCTCAAGCTATGAGGACAACTCATTTATTCCGTGCTCTTAACCCATAAACGTGCCGGAATATCTTAATCAAACCTTCAATATGTCGTGTGTTCAATACTTTTCTTCGAACAACCAGTTTCTCCTTGAATTCTCAAGCTATGAAAGCAACTTATTTATTCCGTGCTCTTACCCATAAACGAGCCGGAATATCTTAATCAAACCTTCAACATGTCGTGTGTTCAATACTTTTCTTCGAACAACCAGTTTCTCCTTGAATTCTCAAGCTATGAGGACAACTCATTTATTCCGTGCTCTTAACCCATAAACGAGCCGGAATATCTTAATCAAACCTTCAACATGTCGTGTGTTCAATACTTTTCTTCGAAAAACCAGTTTCTCCCTGAATTCTCAAGCTATGAGGCAACTCATTTATTCCGTGCTCTTAACCCATAAACGAGCCGGAATATCTTAATCACACCTTCAACATGTCGTGTGTTCAATACTTTTCTTCGAACAACCAGTTTCTCCTTGAATTCTCAAGCTATGAGGACAACTCATTTATTCCGTGCTCTTAACCCATAAACGAGCCGGAATATCTTAATCAAACCTTCAACATGTCGTGTGTTCAATACTTTTCTTCGAAAAAACAGTTTCTCCTTGAATTCTCAAGCTATGAGGCAACTCATTTATTCCGTGCTCTTAACCCATAAACGAGCCGGAATATCTTAATCAAACCTTCAACATGTCATGTGTTCAATACTTTTCTTCGAACAACCAGTTTCTCCTTGAATTCTCAAGCTATGAGGGCAACTCATTTATTCCGTGCTCTTAACCCATAGACGTGCCGGAATATCTTAATCAAACCTTCAACATGTCGTGTGTTCAATACTTTTCTTCGAACAACCAGTTTCTCCTTGAATTCTCAGGCTATGAGGACAACTCATTTATTCCGTGCTCTTAACCCATAGATGTGCCGGATTATCTTAATCAAACCTTCAACATGTCGTGTGTTCAATACTTTTCTTCGAACAACCAGTTTCTCCTTGAATTCTCAAGCTATGAGGGCAACTCATTTATTCCGTGCTCTTAACCCATAGACGTGCCGGAATATCTTAATCAATCCTTCAACATGTCGTGTGTTCAATACTTTTCTTCGAACAACCAGTTTCTCCTTGAATTCTCAAGCTATGACGACAACTCATTTATTCCGTGCCCTTAACCCATAGACGTGCCGGAATATCTTAATCAAACCTTCAACATGTCGTGTGTTCAATACTTTTCTTCGAACAACCAGTTTCTCCTTGAATTCTCAAGCTATGAGGGCAACTCATTTATTCCGTGCTCTTAACCCATAGACGTGCCGGAATATCTTAATCAATCCTTCAACATGTCGTATCTTAATCAAACCTTCAACATGTCGTGTGTTCAATACTTTTCTTCGAACAACCAGTTTCTCCTTGAATTCTCAAGCTATGAGGGCAACTCATTTATTCCGTGCTCTTATCCCATAGACGTGCCGGAATATCTTAATCAAACCTTCAACATGTCGTGTGTTCAATACTTTTCTTCGAACAACCAGTTGCTCCTCGAATTCTCAAGCTATGAGGACAACTCATTTATTCCGTGCTCTTAACCCATAAACGTGCCGGAATATCTTAATCAAACCTTCAACATGTCGTGTGTTCAATACTTTTCTTCGAACAACCAGTTTCTCCTTGAATTCTCAAGCTATGAGGGCAACTCATTTATTCCGTGCTCTTAACCCATAGACGTGCCGGAATATCTTAATCAAACCTTCAACATGTCGTGTGTTCAATACTTTTCTTCGAACAACCAGTTTCTCCTTGAATTCTCAAGCTATGAGGACAACTCATTTATTCCGTGCTCTTAACCCATAGATGTGCCAGATTATCTTAATCAAACCTTCAACATGTCGTGTGTTCAATACTTTTCTTCGAACAACCAGTTTCTCCTTGAATTCTCAAGATATGAGGGCAACTCATTTATTCCGTGCTCTTAACCCATAGACGTGCCGGAATATCTTAATCAAACCTTCAACATGTCGTGTGTTCAATACTTTTCTTCGAACAACCAGTTTCTCCTTGAATTCTCAAGCTATGAGGACAACTCATTTATTCCGTGCCCTTAACCCATAAACGTGCCGGAATATCTTAATCAAACCTTCAACATGTCGTGTGTTCAATACTTTTCTTCGAACAACCAGTTTCTCCTTGAATTCTCAAGCTATGAAAGCAACTTATTTATTCCGTGCTCTTACCCATAAACGAGCCGGAATATCTTAATCAAACCTTCAACATGTCGTGTGTTCAATACTTTTCTTCGAACAACCAGTTTCTCCTTGAATTCTCAAGCTATGAGGACAACTCATTTATTCCGTGCTCTTAACCCATAAACGAGCCGGAATATCTTAATCAAACCTTCAACATGTCGTGTGTTCAATACTTTTCTTCGAAAAACCAGTTTCTCCCTGAATTCTCAAGCTATGAGGCAACTCATTTATTCCGTGCTCTTAACCCATAAACGAGCCGGAATATCTTAATCACACCTTCAACATGTCGTGTGTTCAATACTTTTCTTCGAACAACCAGTTTCTCCTTGAATTCTCAAGCTATGAGGACAACTCATTTATTCCGTGCTCTTAACCCATAAACGAGCCGGAATATCTTAATCAAACCTTCAACATGTCGTGTGTTCAATACTTTTCTTCGAAAAAACAGTTTCTCCTTGAATTCTCAAGCTATGAGGCAACTCATTTATTCCGTGCTCTTAACCCATAAACGAGCCGGAATATCTTAATCAAACCTTCAACATGTCATGTGTTCAATACTTTTCTTCGAACAACCAGTTTCTCCTTGAATTCTCAAGCTATGAGGGCAACTCATTTATTCCGTGCTCTTAACCCATAGACGTGCCGGAATATCTTAATCAAACCTTCAACATGTCGTGTGTTCAATACTTTTCTTCGAACAACCAGTTTCTCCTTGAATTCTCAGGCTATGAGGACAACTCATTTATTCCGTGCTCTTAACCCATAGATGTGCCGGATTATCTTAATCAAACCTTCAACATGTCGTGTGTTCAATACTTTTCTTCGAACAACCAGTTTCTCCTTGAATTCTCAAGCTATGAGGGCAACTCATTTATTCCGTGCTCTTAACCCATAGACGTGCCGGAATATCTTAATCAATCCTTCAACATGTCGTATCTTAATCAAACCTTCAACATGTCGTGTGTTCAATACTTTTCTTCGAACAACCAGTTTCTCCTTGAATTCTCAAGCTATGAGGGCAACTCATTTATTCCGTGCTCTTATCCCATAGACGTGCCGGAATATCTTAATCAAACCTTCAACATGTCGTGTGTTCAATACTTTTCTTCGAAAAAACAGTTTCTCCTTGAATTCTCAAGCTATGAGGCAACTCATTTATTCCGTGCTCTTAACCCATAAACGAGCCGGAATATCTTAATCAAACCTTCAACATGTCATGTGTTCAATACTTTTCTTCGAACAACCAGTTTCTCCTTGAATTCTCAAGCTATGAGGGCAACTCATTTATTCCGTGCTCTTAACCCATAGACGTGCCGGAATATCTTAATCAAACCTTCAACATGTCGTGTGTTCAATACTTTTCTTCGAACAACCAGTTTCTCCTTGAATTCTCAGGCTATGAGGACAACTCATTTATTCCGTGCTCTTAACCCATAAACGAGCCGGAATATCTTAATCAAACCTTCAACATGTCGTGTGTTCAATACTTTTCTTCGAAAAAACAGTTTCTCCTTGAATTCTCAAGCTATGAGGCAACTCATTTATTCCGTGCTCTTAACCCATAAACGAGCCGGAATATCTTAATCAAACCTTCAACATGTCATGTGTTCAATACTTTTCTTCGAACAACCAGTTTCTCCTTGAATTCTCAAGCTATGAGGGCAACTCATTTATTCCGTGCTCTTAACCCATAGACGTGCCGGAATATCTTAATCAAACCTTCAACATGTCGTGTGTTCAATACTTTTCTTCGAACAACCAGTTTCTCCTTGAATTCTCAGGCTATGAGGACAACTCATTTATTCCGTGCTCTTAACCCATAGATGTGCCGGATTATCTTAATCAAACCTTCAACATGTCGTGTGTTCAATACTTTTCTTCGAACAACCAGTTTCTCCTTGAATTCTCAAGCTATGAGGGCAACTCATTTATTCCGTGCTCTTAACCCATAGACGTGCCGGAATATCTTAATCAATCCTTCAACATGTCGTGTGTTCAATACTTTTCTTCGAACAACCAGTTTCTCCTTGAATTCTCAAGCTATGACGACAACTCATTTATTCCGTGCCCTTAACCCATAGACGTGCCGGAATATCTTAATCAAACCTTCAACATGTCGTGTGTTCAATACTTTTCTTCGAACAACCAGTTTCTCCTTGAATTCTCAAGCTATGAGGGCAACTCATTTATTCCGTGCTCTTAACCCATAGACGTGCCGGAATATCTTAATCAATCCTTCAACATGTCGTATCTTAATCAAACCTTCAACATGTCGTGTGTTCAATACTTTTCTTCGAACAACCAGTTTCTCCTTGAATTCTCAAGCTATGAGGGCAACTCATTTATTCCGTGCTCTTATCCCATAGACGTGCCGGAATATCTTAATCAAACCTTCAACATGTCGTGTGTTCAATACTTTTCTTCGAAAAAACAGTTTCTCCTTGAATTCTCAAGCTATGAGGCAACTCATTTATTCCGTGCTCTTAACCCATAAACGAGCCGGAATATCTTAATCAAACCTTCAACATGTCATGTGTTCAATACTTTTCTTCGAACAACCAGTTTCTCCTTGAATTCTCAAGCTATGAGGGCAACTCATTTATTCCGTGCTCTTAACCCATAGACGTGCCGGAATATCTTAATCAAACCTTCAACATGTCGTGTGTTCAATACTTTTCTTCGAACAACCAGTTTCTCCTTGAATTCTCAGGCTATGAGGACAACTCATTTATTCCGTGCTCTTAACCCATAGATGTGCCGGATTATCTTAATCAAACCTTCAACATGTCGTGTGTTCAATACTTTTCTTCGAACAACCAGTTTCTCCTTGAATTCTCAAGCTATGAGGGCAACTCATTTATTCCGTGCTCTTAACCCATAGACGTGCCGGAATATCTTAATCAATCCTTCAACATGTCGTGTGTTCAATACTTTTCTTCGAACAACCAGTTTCTCCTTGAATTCTCAAGCTATGACGACAACTCATTTATTCCGTGCCCTTAACCCATAGACGTGCCGGAATATCTTAATCAAACCTTCAACATGTCGTGTGTTCAATACTTTTCTTCGAACAACCAGTTTCTCCTTGAATTCTCAAGCTATGAGGGCAACTCATTTATTCCGTGCTCTTAACCCATAGACGTGCCGGAATATCTTAATCAATCCTTCAACATGTCGTATCTTAATCAAACCTTCAACATGTCGTGTGTTCAATACTTTTCTTCGAACAACCAGTTTCTCCTTGAATTCTCAAGCTATGAGGGCAACTCATTTATTCCGTGCTCTTATCCCATAGACGTGCCGGAATATCTTAATCAAACCTTCAACATGTCGTGTGTTCAATACTTTTCTTCGAACAACCAGTTGCTCCTCGAATTCTCAAGCTATGAGGACAACTCATTTATTCCGTGCTCTTAACCCATAAACGTGCCGGAATATCTTAATCAAACCTTCAACATGTCGTGTGTTCAATACTTTTCTTCGAACAACCAGTTTCTCCTTGAATTCTCAAGCTATGAGGGCAACTCATTTATTCCGTGCTCTTAACCCATAGACGTGCCGGAATATCTTAATCAAACCTTCAACATGTCGTGTGTTCAATACTTTTCTTCGAACAACCAGTTTCTCCTTGAATTCTCAAGCTATGAGGACAACTCATTTATTCCGTGCTCTTAACCCATAGATGTGCCAGATTATCTTAATCAAACCTTCAACATGTCGTGTGTTCAATACTTTTCTTCGAACAACCAGTTTCTCCTTGAATTCTCAAGATATGAGGGCAACTCATTTATTCCGTGCTCTTAACCCATAGACGTGCCGGAATATCTTAATCAAACCTTCAACATGTCGTGTGTTCAATACTTTTCTTCGAACAACCAGTTTCTCCTTGAATTCTCAAGCTATGAGGACAACTCATTTATTCCGTGCCCTTAACCCATAAACGTGCCGGAATATCTTAATCAAACCTTCAACATGTCGTGTGTTCAATACTTTTCTTCGAACAACCAGTTTCTCCTTGAATTCTCAAGCTATGAAAGCAACTTATTTATTCCGTGCTCTTACCCATAAACGAGCCGGAATATCTTAATCAAACCTTCAACATGTCGTGTGTTCAATACTTTTCTTCGAACAACCAGTTTCTCCTTGAATTCTCAAGCTATGAGGACAACTCATTTATTCCGTGCTCTTAACCCATAAACGAGCCGGAATATCTTAATCAAACCTTCAACATGTCGTGTGTTCAATACTTTTCTTCGAAAAACCAGTTTCTCCCTGAATTCTCAAGCTATGAGGCAACTCATTTATTCCGTGCTCTTAACCCATAAACGAGCCGGAATATCTTAATCAAACCTTCAACATGTCATGTGTTCAATACTTTTCTTCGAACAACCAGTTTCTCCTTGAATTCTCAAGCTATGAGGGCAACTCATTTATTCCGTGCTCTTAACCCATAGACGTGCCGGAATATCTTAATCAAACCTTCAACATGTCGTGTGTTCAATACTTTTCTTCGAACAACCAGTTTCTCCTTGAATTCTCAGGCTATGAGGACAACTCATTTATTCCGTGCTCTTAACCCATAGATGTGCCGGATTATCTTAATCAAACCTTCAACATGTCGTGTGTTCAATACTTTTCTTCGAACAACCAGTTTCTCCTTGAATTCTCAAGCTATGAGGGCAACTCATTTATTCCGTGCTCTTAACCCATAGACGTGCCGGAATATCTTAATCAATCCTTCAACATGTCGTGTGTTCAATACTTTTCTTCGAACAACCAGTTTCTCCTTGAATTCTCAAGCTATGACGACAACTCATTTATTCCGTGCCCTTAACCCATAGACGTGCCGGAATATCTTAATCAAACCTTCAACATGTCGTGTGTTCAATACTTTTCTTCGAACAACCAGTTTCTCCTTGAATTCTCAAGCTATGAGGGCAACTCATTTATTCCGTGCTCTTAACCCATAGACGTGCCGGAATATCTTAATCAATCCTTCAACATGTCGTATCTTAATCAAACCTTCAACATGTCGTGTGTTCAATACTTTTCTTCGAACAACCAGTTTCTCCTTGAATTCTCAAGCTATGAGGGCAACTCATTTATTCCGTGCTCTTATCCCATAGACGTGCCGGAATATCTTAATCAAACCTTCAACATGTCGTGTGTTCAATACTTTTCTTCGAAAAAACAGTTTCTCCTTGAATTCTCAAGCTATGAGGCAACTCATTTATTCCGTGCTCTTAACCCATAAACGAGCCGGAATATCTTAATCAAACCTTCAACATGTCATGTGTTCAATACTTTTCTTCGAACAACCAGTTTCTCCTTGAATTCTCAAGCTATGAGGGCAACTCATTTATTCCGTGCTCTTAACCCATAGACGTGCCGGAATATCTTAATCAAACCTTCAACATGTCGTGTGTTCAATACTTTTCTTCGAACAACCAGTTTCTCCTTGAATTCTCAGGCTATGAGGACAACTCATTTATTCCGTGCTCTTAACCCATAGATGTGCCGGATTATCTTAATCAAACCTTCAACATGTCGTGTGTTCAATACTTTTCTTCGAACAACCAGTTTCTCCTTGAATTCTCAAGCTATGAGGGCAACTCATTTATTCCGTGCTCTTAACCCATAGACGTGCCGGAATATCTTAATCAATCCTTCAACATGTCGTGTGTTCAATACTTTTCTTCGAACAACCAGTTTCTCCTTGAATTCTCAAGCTATGACGACAACTCATTTATTCCGTGCCCTTAACCCATAGACGTGCCGGAATATCTTAATCAAACCTTCAACATGTCGTGTGTTCAATACTTTTCTTCGAACAACCAGTTTCTCCTTGAATTCTCAAGCTATGAGGGCAACTCATTTATTCCGTGCTCTTAACCCATAGACGTGCCGGAATATCTTAATCAATCCTTCAACATGTCGTATCTTAATCAAACCTTCAACATGTCGTGTGTTCAATACTTTTCTTCGAACAACCAGTTTCTCCTTGAATTCTCAAGCTATGAGGGCAACTCATTTATTCCGTGCTCTTAACCCATAGACGTGCCGGAATATCTTAATCAAACCTTCAACATGTCGTGTGTTCAATACTTTTCTTCGAACAACCAGTTTCTCCTTGAATTCTCAAGCTATGAGGACAACTCATTTATTCCGTGCTCTTAACCCATAGATGTGCCAGATTATCTTAATCAAACCTTCAACATGTCGTGTGTTCAATACTTTTCTTCGAACAACCAGTTTCTCCTTGAATTCTCAAGATATGAGGGCAACTCATTTATTCCGTGCTCTTAACCCATAGACGTGCCGGAATATCTTAATCAAACCTTCAACATGTCGTGTGTTCAATACTTTTCTTCGAACAACCAGTTGCTCCTTGAATTCTCAAGCTATGAGGACAACTCATTTATTCCGTGCCCTTAACCCATAGACGTGCCGGAATATCTTAATCAAACCTTCAACATGTCGTGTGTTCAATACTTTTCTTCGAACAACCAGTTTCTCCTTGAATTCTCAAGCTATGAGGGCAACTCATTTATTCCGTGCTCTTAACCCATAAACGTGCCGGAATATCTTAATCACACCTTCAACATGTCGTGTGTTCAATACTTTTCTTCGAACAACCAGTTGCTCCTCGAATTCTCAAGCTATGAGGACAACTCATTTATTCCGTGCTCTTAACCCATAAACGTGCCGGAATATCTTAATCAAACCTTCAACATGTCGTGTGTTCAATACTTTTCTTCGAACAACCAGTTGCTCCTCGAATTCTCAAGCTATGAGGACAACTCATTTATTCCATGCTCTTAACCCATAAACGTGCCGGAATATCTTAATCAAACCTTCAACATGTCGTGTGTTCAATACTTTTCTTCGAACAACCAGTTTCTCCTTGAATTCTCAAGCTATGAGGACAACTCATTTATTCCGTGCTCTTAACCCATAAACGTGCCGGAATATCTTAATCAAACCTTCAACATGTCATGTGTTCAATACTTTTCTTCGAACAACCAGTTTCTCCTTGAATTCTCAAGCTATGAGGCAACTCATTTCTTCCGTGCTCTTAACCCATAAACGAACCGGAATATCTTAATCAAACCTTCAACATGTCGTGTGTTCAATACTTTTCTTCGAACAACCAGTTTCTCCTTGAATTCTCAAGCTATGAGGGCAACTCATTTATTCCGTGCTCTTAACCCATAGACGTGCCGGAATATCTTAATCAAACCTTCAACATGTCGTGTGTTCAATACTTTTCTTCGAACAACCAGTTTCTCCTTGAATTCTCAAGCTATGAGGGCAACTCATTTATTCCGTGCTCTTAACCCATAGACGTGCCGGAATATCTTAATCAAACCTTCAACATGTCGTGTGTTCAATACTTTTCTTCGAACAACCAGTTTCTCCTTGAATTCTCAAGCTATGAGGGCAACTCATTTATTCCGTGCTCTTAACCCATAGACGTGCCGGAATATCTTAATCAAACCTTCAACATGTCGTGTGTTCAATACTTTTCTTCGAACAACCAGTTGCTCCTCGAATTCTCAAGCTATGAGGACAACTCATTTATTCCGTGCTCTTAACCCATAAACGTGCCGGAATATCTTAATCAAACCTTCAACATGTCGTGTGTTCAATACTTTTCTTCGAACAACCAGTTGCTCCTCGAATTCTCAAGCTATGAGGACAACTCATTTATTCCGTGCTCTTAACCCATAAACGTGCCGGAATATCTTAATGAATCCTTCAACATGTCGTGTGTTCAATACTTTTCTTCGAACAACCAGTTTCTCCTTGAATTCTCAAGCTATGAGGGCAACTCATTTATTCCGTGCTCTTAACCCATAGACGTGCCGGAATATCTTAATCAAACCTTCAACATGTCGTGTGTTCAATACTTTTCTTCGAACAACCAGTTGCTCCTCGAATTCTTAAGCTATGAGGACAACTCATTTATTCCGTGCTCTTAACCCATAAACGTGCCGGAATATCTTAATCAAACCTTCAACATGTCGTGTGTTCAATACTTTTCTTCGAACAACCAGTTGCTCCTCGAATTCTCAAGCTATGAGGACAACTCATTTATTCCGTGCTCTTAACCCATAAACGTGCCGGAATATCTTAATCAAACCTTCAACATGTCGTGTGTTCAATACTTTTCTTCGAACAACCAGTTTCTCTTTGAATTCTCAAGCTATGAGGACAACTCATTTATTCCGTGCTCTTAACCCATAAACGTGCCGGAATATCTTAATCAAACCATCAACATGTCGTGTGTTCAATACTTTTCTTCGAACAACCAGTTTCTCCTTGAATTCTCAAGCTATGAGGGCAACTCATTTATTCTGTGCTCTTAACCCATAAACGAGCTGGAATATCTTAATCAAACCTTCAACATGTCGTGTGTTCAATACTTTTCTTCGAACAACCAGTTTCTCCTTGAATTCTCAACTATGAGGCAACTCATTTCTTCCGTGCTCTTAACCCATAAACGAGCCGGAATATCTTAATCAAACCTTCAACATGTCGTGTGTTCAATACTTTTCTTCGAACAACCAGTTTCTCCTTGAATTCTCAAGCTATGAGGCAACTCATTTATTCCTTGCTCTTAACCCATAAACGAGCCGGAATATCTTAATCAAACCTTCAACATGTCGTGTGTTCAATACTTTTCTTCGAACAACCAGTTTCTCCTTGAATTCTCAAGCTGTGAGGACAACTCATTTATTCCGTGCTCTTAACCCATAAACGTGCCGGAATATCTTAATCAAACCTTCAACATGTCGTGTGTTCAATACTTTTCTTCGAACAACCAGTTGCTCCTCGAATTCTCAAGCTATGAGGACAACTCATTTATTCCGTGCTCTTAACCCATAAACGTGCCGGAATATCTTAATCAAACCTTCAACATGTCGTGTGTTCAATACTTTTCTTCGAACAACCAGTTTCTCCTTGAATTCTCAAGCTATGAGGGCAACTCATTTATTCCGTGCTCTTAACCCATAAACGAGCCGGAATATCTTAATCAAACCTTCAACATGTCGTGTGTTCAATACTTTTCTTCGAACAACCAGTTTCTCCTTGAATTCTCAAGCTATGAGGACAACTCATTTATTCCGTGCTCTTAACCCATAAACGAGCCGGAATATCTTAATCAAACCTTCAACATGTCGTGTGTTCAATACTTTTCTTCGAACAACCAGTTTCTCCTTGAATTCTCAAGCTATGAGGGCAACTCATTTATTCCGTGCTCTTAACCCATAGACGTGCCGGAATATCTTAATCAAACCTTCAACATGTCGTGTGTTCAATACTTTTCTTCGAACAACCAGTTGCTCCTTGAATTCTCAAGCTATGAGGACAACTCATTTATTCCGTGCTCTTAACCCATAAACGTGCCGGAATATCTTAATGAATCCTTCAACATGTCGTGTGTTCAATACTTTTCTTCGAACAACCAGTTTCTCCTTGAATTCTCAAGCTATGAGGGCAACTCATTTATTCCGTGCTCTTAACCCATAGACGTGCCGGAATATCTTAATCAAACCTTCAACATGTCGTGTGTTCAATACTTTTCTTCGAACAACCAGTTGCTCCTCGAATTCTTAAGCTATGAGGACAACTCATTTATTCCGTGCTCTTAACCCATAAACGTGCCGGAATATCTTAATCAAACCTTCAACATGTCGTGTGTTCAATACTTTTCTTCGAACAACCAGTTGCTCCTCGAATTCTCAAGCTATGAGGACAACTCATTTATTCCGTGCTCTTAACCCATAAACGTGCCGGAATATCTTAATCAAACCTTCAACATGTCGTGTGTTCAATACTTTTCTTCGAACAACCAGTTTCTCTTTGAATTCTCAAGCTATGAGGACAACTCATTTATTCCGTGCTCTTAACCCATAAACGTGCCGGAATATCTTAATCAAACCATCAACATGTCGTGTGTTCAATACTTTTCTTCGAACAACCAGTTGCTCCTCGAATTCTCAAGCTATGAGGACAACTCATTTATTCCGTGCTCTTAACCCATAAACGTGCCGGAATATCTTAATCAAACCTTCAACATGTCGTGTGTTCAATACTTTTCTTCGAACAACCAGTTTCTCCTTGAATTCTCAAGCTATGAGGACAACTCATTTATTCCGTGCTCTTAACCCATAAACGAGCCGGAATATCTTAATCAAACCTTCAACATGTCGTGTGTTCAATACTTTTCTTCGAACAACCAGTTTCTCCTTGAATTCTCAAGCTATGAGGGCAACTCATTTATTCCGTGCTCTTAACCCATAAACGAGCCGGAATATCTTAATCAAACCTTCAACATGTCGTGTGTTCAATACTTTTCTTCGAACAACCAGTTTCTCCTCGAATTCTCAAGCTATGAGGACAACTCATTTATTCCGTGCTCTTAACCCATAAACGTGCCGGAATATCTTAATCAAACCTTCAACATGTCGTGTGTTCAATACTTTTCTTCGAACAACCAGTTTCTCCTTGAATTCTCAAGCTATGAGGGCAACTCATTTATTCCGTGCTCTTAACGCATAAACGAGCCGGAATATCTTAATCAAACCTTCAACATGTCGTGTGTTCAATACTTTTCTTCGAACAACCAGTTTCTCCTTGAATTCTCAAGCTATGAGGGCAACTCATTTATTCTGTGCTCTTAACCCATAAACGAGCTGGAATATCTTAATCAAACCTTCAACATGTCGTGTGTTCAATACTTTTCTTCGAACAACCAGTTTCTCCTTGAATTCTCAACTATGAGGCAACTCATTTCTTCCGTGCTCTTAACCCATAAACGAGCCGGAATATCTTAATCAAACCTTCAACATGTCGTGTGTTCAATACTTTTCTTCGAACAACCAGTTTCTCCTTGAATTCTCAAGCTATGAGGCAACTCATTTATTCCGTGCTCTTAACCCATAAACGAGCCGGAATATCTTAATCAAACCTTCAACATGTCGTGTGTTCAATACTTTTCTTCGAACAACCAGTTTCTCCTTGAATTCTCAAGCTGTGAGGACAACTCATTTATTCCGTGCTCTTAACCCATAAACGTGCCGGAATATCTTAATCAAACCTTCAACATGTCGTGTGTTCAATACTTTTCTTCGAACAACCAGTTGCTCCTCGAATTCTCAAGCTATGAGGACAACTCATTTATTCCGTGCTCTTAACCCATAAACGTGCCGGAATATCTTAATCAAACCTTCAACATGTCGTGTGTTCAATACTTTTCTTCGAACAACCAGTTTCTCCTTGAATTCTCAAGCTATGAGGGCAACTCATTTATTCCGTGCTCTTAACCCATAAACGAGCCGGAATATCTTAATCAAACCTTCAACATGTCGTGTGTTCAATACTTTTCTTCGAACAACCAGTTTCTCCTTGAATTCTCAAGCTATGAGGACAACTCATTTATTCCGTGCTCTTAACCCATAAACCAGCCGGAATATCTTAATCAAACCTTCAACATGTCGTGTGTTCAATACTTTTCTTCGAACAACCAGTTTCTCCTTGAATTCTCAAGCTATGAGGACAACTCATTTATTCCGTGCTCTTAACCCATAAACGTGCCGGAATATCTTAATCAAACCTTCAACATGTCGTGTGTTCAATACTTTTCTTCGAACAACCAGTTTCTCCTTGAATTCTAAAGCTATGAGGACAACTCATTTATTCCGTGCTCTTAACCCATAAACGAGCCGGAATATCTTAATCAAACCTTCAACATGTCGTGTGTTCAATACTTTTCTTCGAACAACCAGTTTCTCCTTGAATTCTCAAGCTATGAGGCAACTCATTTATTCCGTGCTCTTAACCCATAAACGAGCCGGAATATCTTAATCAAACCTTCAACATGTCGTGTGTTCAATACTTTTCTTCGAACAACCAGTTTCTCCTTGAATTCTCAAGCTATGAGGGCAACTCATTTATTCCGTGCTCTTAACCCATAGACGTGCCGGAATATCTTAATCAAACCTTCAACATGTCGTGTGTTCAATACTTTTCTTCGAACAACCAGTTTCTCCTTGAATTCTCAAGCTATGAGGGCAACTCATTTATTCCGTGCTCTTAACCCATAGACGTGCCGGAATATCTTAATCAAACCTTCAACATGTCGTGTGTTCAATACTTTTCTTCGAACAACCAGTTTCTCCTTGAATTCTCAAGCTATGAGGACAACTCATTTATTCCGTGCTCTTAACCCATAGACGTGCCGGAATATCTTAATCAAACCTTCAACATGTCGTGTGTTCAATACTTTTCTTCGAACAACCAGTTTCTCCTTGAATTCTCAAGCTGTGAGGAAAACTCATTTATTCCGTGCTCTTAACCCATAGATGTGCCGGATTATCTTAATCAAACCTTCAACATGTCGTGTGTTCAATACTTTTCTTCGAACAACAAGTTTCTCCTTGAATTCTCAAGCTATGAGGACAACTCATTTATTCCGTGCTCTTAACCCATAAACGAGCCGGAATATCTTAATCAAACCTTCAACATGTCGTGTGTTCAATACTTTTCTTCGAACAACCAGTTTCTCCTCGAATTCTCAAGCTATGAGGACAACTCATTTATTCCGTGCTCTTAACCCATAAACGAGCCGGAATATCTTAATCAAACCTTCAACATGTCGTGTGTTCAATACTTTTCTTCGAACAACCAGTTGCTCCTCGAATTCTCAAGCTATGAGGACAACTCATTTATTCCGTGCTCTTAACCCATAAACGTGCCGGAATATCTTAATCAAACCTTCAACATGTCGTGTGTTCAATACTTTTCTTCGAACAACCAGTTTCTCCTTGAATTCTCAAGCTATGAGGACAACTCATTTATTCCGTGCTCTTAACCCATAAACGTGCCGGAATATCTTAATCAAACCTTCAACATGTCGTGTGTTCAATACTTTTCTTCGAACAACCAGTTGCTCCTCGAATTCTCAAGCTGAGGACAACTCATTTATTCCGTGCTCTTAACCCATAAACGTGCCGGAATATCTTAATCAAACCTTCAACATGTCGTGTGTTCAATACTTTTCTTCGAACAACCAGTTGCTCCTCGAATTCTCAAGCTATGAGGACAACTCATTTATTCCGTGCTCTTAACCCATAAACGTGCCGGAATATCTTAATCAAACCTTCAACATGTCGTGTGTTCAATACTTTTCTTCGAACAACCAGTTTCTCCTTGAATTCTCAAGCTATGAGGGCAACTCATTTATTCCGTGCTCTTAACCCATAAACGAGCCGGAATATCTTAATCAAACCTTCAACATGTCGTGTGTTCAATACTTTTCTTCGAACAACCAGTTTCTCCTTGAATTCTCAAGCTATGAGGACAACTCATTTATTCCGTGCTCTTAACCCATAAACGAGCCGGAATATCTTAATCAATCCTTCAACATGTCGTGTGTTCAATACTTTTCTTCGAACAACCAGTTGCTCCTCGAATTCTCAAGCTATGAGGACAACTCATTTATTCCGTGCTCTTAACCCATAGACGTGCCGGAATATCTTAATCAAACCTTCAACATGTCGTGTGTTCAATACTTTTCTTCGAACAACCAGTTTCTCCTTGAATTCTCAAGCTATGAGGGCAACTCATTTATTCCGTGCTCTTAACCCATAGACGTGCCGGAATATCTTAATCAAACCTTCAACATGTCGTGTGTTCAATACTTTTCTTCGAACAACCAGTTTCTCCTTGAATTCTCAAGCTATGAGGACAACTCATTTATTCCGTGCTCTTAACCCATAGACGTGCCGGAATATCTTAATCAAACCTTCAACATGTCGTGTGTTCAATACTTTTCTTCGAACAACCAGTTTCTCCTTGAATTCTCAAGCTATGAGGGCAACTCATTTATTTCGTGCTCTTAACCCATAGACGTGCCGGAATATCTTAATCAAACCTTC
The DNA here is from genome assembly GCA_963932145.1 of Acanthosepion lycidas. Classification (NCBI taxonomy): domain Eukaryota; kingdom Metazoa; phylum Mollusca; class Cephalopoda; order Sepiida; family Sepiidae; genus Acanthosepion; species Acanthosepion lycidas. The sequence goes on along the minus strand of CAWVQA010001284.1, from coordinate 573,775 downwards.
AACATGTGTGTTCAAAATTTTTCTTCGAACAACCAGTTTCTCCTTGAATTCTCAAGCTATGAGGGCAACTCATTTATTCCGTGCTCTTAACCCATAAACGTGCCGGAATATCTTAATCAAACCTTCAACATGTCGTGTGTTCAATACTTTTCTTCGAACAACCAGTTTCTCCTTGAATTCTCAAGCTATGAGGGCAACTCATTTATTCCGTTCTCTTAACCCATAAACGAGCCGGAATATCTTAATCAAACCTTCAACAGTCGTGTGTTCAATACTTTTCTTCGAACAACCAGTTTCTCCTTGAATTCTCAAGCTATGAGGACAACTCATTTATTCCGTGCTCTTAACCCATAAACGAGCCGGAATATCTTAATCAAACCTTCAACATGTCGTGTGTTCAATACTTTTCTTCGAACAACCAGTTTCTCCTTGAATTCTCAAGCTATGAGGACAACTCATTTATTCCGTGCTCTTAACCCATAAACGTGCCGGAATATCTTAATCAAACCTTCAACATGTCGTGTGTTCAATACTTTTCTTCGAACAACCAGTTTCTCCTTGAATTCTCAAGCTATGAGGACAACTCATTTATTCCGTGCTCTTAACCCATAAACGAGCCGGAATATCTTAATCAAACCTTCAACATGTCGTGTGTTCAATACTTTTCTTCGGACAACCAGTTCGAACCTTCCTCCGTTTTTAAACTAGAGAGAGTTCAGCCCCGCACACTTTTACATTGGTTTCTTTATCGTCTGACCTTTCCTCCGTTTTCTACTCGAAAATGTCTAGACTGCAGCACTGTCGGCGATACATTTTTTCCAAGACTAATTTCTCGACCTAATGTGAACATGTTGAACCTTCCTCCTATATCCGCTAGAAAATGTAGAGACAGATACACTGTCGTTATCATACATTTTTTCCAAGACTAACTTTTCGTCTTGAAGCGAACAACTTTCGAGCTTTCCTCTACTCACTACCAGAGTTCTACAACACGGTCGCCTCACGCCTTTCCAAGGATAATTCCTCGTCTTGATGCGAGTAGAGACAGATACACTGTCGTTATCATACATTTTTTCCCAAGACTAACTTTTCGTCTTGAAGCGAACAATTTTCGAGCTTTCCTCTACTCACTACCAGAACTCTACAATACGGTCGTCTCACACCTTTTCCGATGACTAATTTCTTGTCCGGAGGCGAACCTCTTGTTCGAGCCTGCCTTCGTACATAACCAGGGAACTTGAAACCTGCGACCACGAAGAATGAGAACTTCTCATATTTCTTTGAACTCTAACCATTATGAACCAGTACCTTAAAAATATCACATTACACACACATTGCAATAATTCGCAGTGAGTATTTTTATTCCTTGTTGCATTCACGTTCATTATGATTCAAGCAGGCATCCTTCCAGAACTTTCCTACTGATGAACTTTTTCCCGCCTTAGCCATCTTGAATTTCGTTTTGGCGCGGAAAATTGATGAACTATTTGTCACTGCCTTATCGTTCCTTTTGCAAGTTTCAGTAATTCTACCTATTGTCTCCGCTCACGAGACTAAATACTTGTTAATCATAAATAATAAATTTTTATATTTGTGTGTTTTATCAGTCATTCCTCTTGTCTACCCTTTTTTCTCATTTTTGTGCACGTGATAAGCGACCTTATTCCTCTTTCCTCACCTTTATTGGGATATTTAAAAAGAAAAGATCACGCTATATATGTTTGTATATTTTTCTTTTTTTTTTACTTTGTTTGTGGGTCCGGTAGTTGTGTGTAGTGTCTGGCACAAGGCCATCTTTTCGTAGGCCGGCACTGCATCGTCACAGGACCCGCAACAATATCACAAATTCCCACCACTATATATAAATTAACAAAAATCATCAACCAACTTATCACACTATATCTTCCTAGCAAATACAGCATAAAATCAACTCTTGAAGTAATTCAAATTTTAAAAAAATGTAAAAACTAACAATGAAACCATAGGCTCACTCAATGTTGAAAACCTATTCACTAATGTCCCTGTTTGTGAAACTATTGAGGTCATCATAAATAATGTATACTATAATCCATCTATACCCTCCATTTAAAATAAACTACTGCTAACCTGCACTACCGAAGTCCCTATGTGTGTCTGTGTGTATATATATATATATATATATATGTGTGTGTGTGTGTGTGTGTGTGTGTGGGTGTGGGTGTGTATTTATATATACAAACATACATATGTATACACATATACAAACACACGTATATATATATATAAACACACATACAAACGCAAACATAAACACATATTTATATATATATATATATATATATATATATATAAATATATACATACACATATATGCATACATACATATATAAATATATATATACACACACATAAATACACATATACATACATAAACCTACACATATTCTAACAATATATGGAACTGACTGCAACTCCAAACTCTGACTGACTGCCTCGAGATGTTTGTTTATATGGGCACCGACCAAAACCGGTGTGGGGGCCTGATGTGGTTTGGGTTCCTTGACAATTCTCAATTCCCAACAAGAATTCTCTTTAATTACTTCCCATTTTTGGAAGATTAATCACTTTCTATTTCGGGAGTTTCTCCCTCGTCTGTGAGGGAAAGTCGGAGGAGAGTTATCCTCCTAGACTCTTCCTCTCTCATATTGGTATCTCATACCAATCCCCTCAGTGGGTGTTAACAACTTCTCTGTCTTTCTCATACATTCACCTCTGCCTATCACCCATGCTACCACTTGGCCAATGATCTCTTGGCAGTGTGGGTATGGCTAGACTGGCCCTCTTAGAATTACTATCCAAAATTTTGTTTACAAAATCCTTTTTTTCTTTTTTTCTTTTCCTTTGGCCAAAACATTTACAAATCCCAGATTGCTGAATAATTCTTTATCACATCGTAATTTTGGGGACACCCAAATCCACTTAGCCCGGACCTCTACCAACTCATTAATCATTGTCAAAAATCCGACACCTGGCTTCTCCACTAGTCAACTTTTAACTGGGTGGTCAAATTCTTTATTTTTCTCATGCCTTAAAATTCTCTTATCACTAGATGCTCATTTTCGAGACGCTATGTCTGATATCAATGATTCCCTTTTTGATTTTCCTTCTCAGGCCAAGATTCGTGCATATACCAGATGGCTTCCTTCGCTGGAACCAGGAATTAAAGTTAAATGGTATCTCTGAAAGATAATTAATATCTATTCTCCGTGGTGGTCTCAAGCTGAAATTTTTTTATGGTCGCATGCATTGGTTGGCTTTGTTTTTCTTTCAGAATTCTGTTTTGTTTGGAACGTCACTTCCTTATCATGACATTAATTAATTTTCACAGAATCACAGTCTTGCTTTTTCTTACGGATTTTCTGTCTTTTGTGAAAAGTATCTTTTTTTGTAAATAAAATAAATTCTTCTTTTTAATGTCACTCAGTCTATCTTTTGATATAGCTTTTTCTCGCCTTAAGTATTAGGTTGGTGCAAAAATAATGTCGTTTTCTCACATGTATTTTTGCACCAACCTAATATTTCCCGTTTTTAATTTCTATGATTAATTAGTTAGCCAAATACCATAGCTAAATAGTGTCACAATACCACTTTATTAATGAATCAGACTGAAAATGTTTCTCCATTTACCTTTTTTTATCTAGACATGCATGTATACACACTTATCTCTTTTATTATTTTATGTAGCTTATTCAGTTATGACACTAGTTTACCTGTACTGTTCAAAGAATAAATGACAACAATAGTTAACTTTTTATGCTAAGTAAAATGCAAATCAACAATTTTTTATTCCTTTATCTGGGAGTGAAAAAATAATGTGGGCACTGAAAATAATTAAAGATAAATTTATCCCATTTAATTGTCAAGTTTGAAATAACAAATTTTAATTTCTGTCATCAGAGATACATCGAGATAGGCAGTTTATCCATGTCTATGTAGTGAACTCTTCTGGGGATGTAGAAAAGTATTACATATACACTCATAAATTCATACAATGACTGCTTCAACAGCAATAACAGTGCCTTGACCTTGAATTCATTCATGGCTTGGAGAGAGCACTGCATTATTACCACTAACTTTAGTGCCCCATCTGTATCTTACAATACTACCAGGTTTTGTTTGTTACATTGCATGAGTACCAGGAACAGAGAGTCAACAGATGGAGCCTCTGGTCTTATCTCGAAGAATATCTCTCTTCATACCAAATGGAGATCAGTCAGATACATCAATACTGAAGTAGTAGTCAATTAAAGTCAATATTATATTTTTACCTATCCAATCAAACTCTGGCTCAGCCCCAAAATATGATCCATTAAATTTGTGAATGTTTAAAACATACACACACACACACACACACATGACACACACACACACACACGCACACACACACAGAGGTTGAGTTAAAAGTAACAACTGATTTGCTTTTATGGCTGTCAGATGTTTCTTTGTTATTTATTTTACTTATCTAACTATGTAATAACTATTATTAATGTAGATTATTTTCTTAAAATAATCTGCAAGACAAATGTTAACAACATGATTTGCTGCAATGCAGGTACTCTGTATATATGATGTGTGTCTGTATGTAAGACGTGTGTCTGTATGTATGATGTGTGTCTGTGCATATGTATTAATATAGTTTCTCATATAAAAAGAAAGGAAAAACAAACCACATTAAATACAATATATTTTGCCATTGAGGAAAGCATTTTCAAAATGATTTTCCACAATGTTTGTACTTTGATGTGCATACATGTGTGTGCATGTATTAATGAATTTTCTCATACAAAAAATCCACATTAAATACATTGAGGAAAGTATTTTCAAAATGATTTTCCACAATGTTTGTACTTTGTATGTATGATGTGCATGCATGTGTGTGCATGTATTAATGAAGTTTCTCATACAAAAAAACCACATTAAATACATTGAGGAAAGTATTTTCAAAATGATTTTCCACAATGTTTGTACTTTGTATGCACGATGTGCATGCATGTGTGTGCATGTATTAATGAAGTTTCTCATACAAAAAAATCCACATTAAATACATTGAAGAAAGTATTTTCAAAATGATTTTCCACAATGTTTGTACTTTGTATGCATGATGTGCATGCATGTGTGTGCATGTATTAATGAAGTTTCTCATACAAAAAATCCACAATAAATACATTGAGGAAAGCATTTTCAAAATGATTTTCCACAAAGTTTGTACTTTGTATCTATGTTGTGCATGCATGTGTGTGCATGTATTAATGAAGTTTCTCATACAAAAAAATCCACATTAAATACATTCAGGAAAGTATTTTCAAAATGATTTTCCACAATGTTTGTAGTTTGTATGTATGACGTACATGCATGTGTGTGCATGTATTAATGAAGTTTCTCATACAAAAAAATCCACATTAAATACATTCACGAAAGCAGTTTCAAAATGATTTTCCACAATGTTTGTGCATTGTATGTATGATGTGCATGCATGTGTGTGCATGTATTAATGAAGTTTCTCATACAAAAAAATCCACATTAAATACATTGAGGAAAGTATTTTCAAAATGATTTTCCACAATGTTTGTACTTTGTATGTATGCTGTGCATGCATGTGTGTGCATGTATTAATAAAGTTTCTCATACAAAAAATTCACATTAAAGACATTGAGGAAAGTATTTTCAAAATGATTTTCCACAATGTTTGTACTTTGTATGTATGATGTGCATGCATGTATTAATAAAGTTTCTCATACAAAACCATCTACATTAAAGACATTGAGGAAAGAATTTTCAAAATGATTTTCCAGAATGTTTGTACTTTGTATGTATTATGTGTATGCATGTGTATGCATGTATTAATGAAGTTTCTCATACAAAAAAATCCAAATTAAATACATTCAGGAAAGCAGTTTCAAAATGATTTTCCACAATGTTTGTGCATTGTATGTATGATGTGCATGCATGTGTGTGCATGTATTAATGAAGTTTCTCATAAAAAAAAATCAACATTAAATACATTGAGGAAAGTATTTTCAAAATGATTTTCCACAATGTTTGTACTATGTATGTATGATGTGCATGCATGTGTGTGCATGCATTAATGAAGATTCTTATACAAAAAAATCCACATTAAATACATTCAGGAAAGCAGTTTCAAAATGATTTTCCACAATGTTTGTACATTGTATGTAAGATGTGCATGCATGGGTGTGCATGCATTAATGAAGTTTCTCATACAAAAAAATCCACATTAAATACATTGAGGAAAGTATTTTCCAAATGATTTTCTACAATGTTTGTACTTTGTATGCATGATGTGCATGCATGTGTGTGCATGTATTAATGAAGTTTCTCATACAAAAAAATCCACATTAAATACATTGAGGAAAGTATTTTCAAAATGATTTTCCACAATGTTTGTACTTTGTATGTATGCTGTGCATGCATGTGTGTGCATGTATTAATAAAGTTTCTCATACAAAAAAATTCACATTAAAGACATTGAGGAAAGTATTTTCAAAATGATTTTCCACAATGTTTGTACTTTGTATGTATGATGTGCATGCATGTATTAATAAAGTTTCTCATACAAAACCATCTACATTAAAGACATTGAGGAAAGAATTTTCAAAATGATTTTCCACAATGTTTGTACTTTGTATGTATTATGTGTATGCATGTGTGTGCATGTATTAATGAAGTTTCTCATACAAAAAAATCCAAATTAAATACATTCAGGAAAGCAGTTTCAAAATGATTTTCCACAATGTTTGTGCATTGTATGTATGATGTGCATGCATGTGTGTGCATGTATTAATGAAGTTTCTCATAAAAAAAAATCCACATTAAATACATTGAGGAAAGTATTTTCAAAATGATTTTCCACAATGTTTGTACTTTGTATATATGATGTGCATGCATGTGTGTGCATGTATTAATGAAGTTTCTCATACAAAAAAATCCACATTAAATACATTGAGGAAAGTATTTTCAAAATGATTTTCCACAATGTATGTACTTTGTATATATGATGTGCATGCATGTGTGTGCATGTATTAATAAAGATTCTCATACAAAAAAATCCACATTAAAGACATTGAGGAAAGTATTTTCAAAATGATTTTCCACAATGTTTGTATTTGTATGTATGATGTGCATACATGTGTGTGCATGTATTAATAAAGATTCTCATACAAAAAAATCCACATAAAATACATTCAGGAAAGCAGTTTCAAAATGATTTTCCACAATGTTTGTACATTGTATGTATGATGTGCATGCATGTGTGGGCATGTATTAATGAAGATTATAATACAAAAAAATCCACATTAAATATATTGAGGAAAGTATTTTCAAAATAATTTTCCACAATGTTTGTACTTTGTATGTATGATGTGCATGCATGTGTGTCCATGTATTAATAAAGTTTCTCATAAAAAAAAATCCACATTAAAGACATTGAGGAAAGTATTTTCAAAATGATTTTCACAATGTTTGTACTTTGTATGTATGCTGTGCATGCATGTGTGTGCATGTATTAATAAAGTTTCTCATACAAAAACATCCACATTAAAGACATTGAGGAAAGAATTTTCAAAATGATTTTCCACAATGTTTGTACTTTGTATGCACGATGTGCATGCATGTGTGTGCATGTATTAATGAAGTTTCCCATGCAAAAAAATCCACATTAAATACATTGAGGAAAGTATTTTCAAAATGATTATCCACAATGTTTGTACTTTCTATGTATGACGTACATGCATGTGTGTGCATGTATTAATGAAGTTTCTCATACAAAAAAATCCACATTAAATACATTGAGGAAAACAGTTTCAAAATGATTTTCCACAATGTTTGTACTTTGTATGTATGATGTGCATGCATGTGTGGGCATGTATTAATGAAGTTTCCCATACAAAAAAATCCACATTAAATACATTCAGGAAAGCAGTTTCAAAATGATTTTCCACAATGTTTGACATTGTATGTATGATGTGCATGCATGTGTGTGCATGTATTAATGAAGTTTCTCATACAAAAAAATCCGCATTAAATACATTAAGGAAAGTATTTTCAAAATGATTTTCCACAATGTTTGTACTTTGTATGCATGATGTGCATGCATGTTTATGCATGTATTAAAGAAGTTTCTCATACAAAAAAATCCACATTAATTACATTCAGGAAAGCAGTTTCAAAATGATTTTCCACAATGTTTGTACATTGTATGTATGATGTGCATGCATGTGTGTGCATGTATTAATGAAGTTTCTCATACAAAACAATCCACATTAAATACATTGAGGAAAGTATTTTCAAAATGATTTTCCACAATGTTTGTACTTTGTATGCACGATGTGCATGCATGTGTGTGCATGTATTAATGAAGTTTCCCATACAAAAAAATCCACATTAAATACATTGAGGAAAGTATTTTCAAAATGATTTTCCACAATGTTTGTACTTTGTATGTATGACGTACATGCATGTGTGTGCATGTATTAATGAAGTTTCTCATACAAAAAAATCCACATTAAATACATTGAGGAAAACAGTTTCAAAATGATTTTCCACAATGTTTGTACTTTGTATGTATGATGTGCATGCATGTGTGGGCATGTATTAATGAAGTTTCCCATACAAAAAAATCCACATTAAATACATTCAGGAAAGCAGTTTCAAAATGATTTTCCACAATGTTTGACATTGTATGTATGATGTGCATGCATGTGTGTGCATGTATTAATGAAGTTTCTCATACAAAAAAATCCGCATTAAATACATTAAGGAAAGTATTTTCAAAATGATTTTCCACAATGTTTGTACTTTGTATGCATGATGTGCATGCATGTTTATGCATGTATTAAAGAAGTTTCTCATACAAAAAAATCCACATTAATTACATTCAGGAAAGCAGTTTCAAAATGATTTTCCACAATGTTTGTACATTGTATGTATGATGTGCATGCATGTGTGTGCATGTATTAATGAAGTTTCTCATACAAAACAATCCACATTAAATACATTGAGGAAAGTATTTTCAAAATGATTTTCCACAATGTTTGTACTTTGTATGCACGATGTGCATGCATGTGTGTGCATGTATTAAAGAAGTTTCTCATACAAAAAAATCCACATTAATTACATTCAGGAAAGCAGTTTCAAAATGATTTTCCACAATGTTTGTACATTGTATATATGATGTGCATGCATGTGTGTGCATGTATTAATGAAGTTTCTCATACAAAAAAATCCACATTAAAGACATTGAGGAAAGTATTTTCAAAATGATTTTCCACAATGTTTGTACTTTGTATGTATGATGTGCATACATGGGTGTGCATGTATTAATGAAGTTTCTCATACAATAAAATCCACATTAAATACATTGAGGAAAGTATTTTCAAAATGATTTTCCACAATGTTTGTACATTGTATGCATGATGTGCATGCATGTGTGTGCATGTATTAATAAAGATTCTCATACAAAAAAATCCACATTAAAGATATTGAGGAAAGTATTTTCAAAATCATTTTCCACAATGTTTGTACTTTGTATGTATGATGTGCATGCATGTGTGTGCATGTATAAATGAAGTTTCTCATACAAAATATCCACATTAAATACATTCAGGAAAGGAGTTTCAAAATGATTTTCCACAATGTTTGTACATTGTATGTATGATGTGCATGCATGTGTGTGCATGTATTAATGAAGTTTATCATACAAAAAAATCCACATTAAATACATTCAGGAAAGCAGTTTCAAAATGATTTTCCACAATTTTTGTACATTGTATGTATGATGTGCATGCATGTGTGTGCATGTATTAATGAATTTTCTCATACAAAAAAATCCACATTAAATACATTCAGGAAAGTATTTTCAAAATGATTTTCCACAATGTTTGTGCATTGTATGTATGATGTGCATGCATGTGTGTGCATGTATTAATGAAGTTTCTCATACAAAAAAATCCACATTAAATACATTCAGGAAAGTAGTTTCAAAATGATTATCCACAATGTTTGTAATTTGTATGTATGATGTGCATTCATGTGTGGGCATGTATTAATGAAGTTTATAATACAAAAAAATCCACATTAAATACATTCAGGAAAGCAGTTTCAAAATGATTTTCCACAATGTTTGTGCATTGTATATATGATGTGCATGCATGTGTGTGCATGTATTAATGAAGTTTCTCATATAAAAAAATCCACATTAATTACATTCAGGAAAGCAGTTTCAAAATGATTTTCCACAATGTTTGTACATTGTATGTATGATGTGCATGCATCTGTGTGCATGTATTAATGAAGTTTCTCATACAAAAAAATCCACATTAAATACATTGTGGAAAGTATTTTCAAAATGATTTTCCACAATGTTTGTAATTTGTATGCATGATGTGCATGTATGTGTGTGCATGTATTAAAGAAGTTTCTCATACAAAAAAATCCACAGTAAATACATTGAGGAAAGTATTTTCATAATGATTTTCCACAATGTTTGTACTTTGTATGTATGATGTGCATACATGTGTGTGCATGTATTAATGAAGATTCTCATACAATAAAATCCACATTAAATACATTGAGGAAAGTATTTTCAAAATGATTTTCCACAATGTTTGTACTTTGTATGTATGATGTGCATGCATGTGTGTGCATGTATTAATAAAGATTCTCATACAAAAAAATCCACATTAAAGACATTGAGGAAAGTATTTTCAAAATGATTTTCCACAATGTTTGTACTTTGTATGTATGATGTGCATGCATGTGTGTGCATGTATAAATGAAGTTTCTCATACAAAAAAAATCCACATTAAATACATTCAGGAAAGTATTTTCAAAATGATTTTCCACAATGTTTGTACTTTGTATGTATGACGTACATGCATGTGTGTGCATGTATTAATGAAGTTTCTCATACAAAAAAATCCACATTAAATACATTCAGGAAAGCAGTTTCAAAATGATTTTCCACAATGTTTGTAATTTGTATGTATGATGTGCATGCATGTGTGGGCATGTATTAATGAAGTTTCTCATACAAAAAAATCCGCATTAAATACATTAAGGAAAGTATTTTCAAAATGATTTTCCACAATGTTTGTACTTTGTATGCATGATGTGCATGCATGTGTGTGCATGTATTAAAGAAGTTTCTCATACAAAAAAATCCACATTAATTACATTCAGGAAAGCAGTTTCAAAATGATTTTCCACAATGTTTGTACATTGTATGTATGATGTGCATGCATGTGTGTGCATGTATTAATGAAGTTTCTCATACAAAACAATCCACATTAAATACATTGAGAAAAGTATTTTCAAAATGATTTTCCACAATGTTTGTACTTTGTATGCATGATGTGCATGTATTAAAGAAGTTTCTCATACAAAAAAATCCACAGTAAATACATTGAGGAAAGTATTTTCATAATGATTTTCCACAATGTTTGTACTTTGTATGTATGATGTGCATACATGTGTGTGCATGTATTAATGAAGATTCTCATACAAAAAAATCCACATTAAAGACATTGAGGAAAGTATTTTCAAAATGATTTTCCACAATGTTTGTACATTGTATGTATGATGTGCATGCATGTGTGTGCATGTATAAATGAAGTTTCTCATACAAAATATCCACATTAAATACATTCAGGAAAGCAGTTTCAAAATGATTTTCCACAATGTTTGTACATTGTATGTATGATGTGCATGCATGTGTGTGCATGTATTAATGAAGTTTATCATACAAAAAAATCCACATTAAATACATTCAGGAAAGCAGTTTCAAAATGATTTTCCACAATGTTTGTACTATGTATGTATGATGTGCATGCATGTGTGTGCATGCATTAATGAAGATTCTTATACAAAAAAATCCACATTAAATACATTAAGGAAAGCAGTTTCAAAATGATTTTCCACAATGTTTTTACATTGTATGTAAGATGTGCATGCATGGGTGTGCATGCATTAATGAAGTTTCTCATACAAAAAAATCCACATTAAATACATTGAGGAAAGTATTTTCAAAATGATTTCCCACAATGTTTGTACTTTGTATATATGATGTGCATGCATGTGTGTGCATGTATTAATGAAGTTTCTCATACAAAAAAATCCACATTAAATACATTGAGGAAAGTATTTTCAAAATGATTTTCCACAATGTATGTACTTTGTATATATGATGTGCATGCATGTGTGTGCATGTATTAATAAAGTTTCTCATACAAAAAAATCCACATTAAAGACATTGAGGAAAGTATTTTCAAAATGATTTTCCACAATGTTTGTACTTTGTATGTATGATGTGCATGCATGTGTGTGCATGTATTAATGAAGTTTCTCATACAAAAAAATCCACATAAAATGCATTCAGGAAAGCAGTTTCAAAATGATTTTCCACAATGTTTGTACATTGTATGTATGATGTGCATGCATGTGTGGGCATGTATTAATGAAGATTATAATACAAAAAAATCCACATTAAATATATTGAGGAAAGTATTTTCAAAATAATTTTCCACAATGTTTGTACTTTGTATGAATGATGTGCATGCATGTGTGTCCATGTATTAATAAAGTTTCTCATAAAAAAAAATCCACATTAAAGACATTGAGGAAAGTATTTTCAAAATGATTTTCACAATGTTTGTACTTTGTATGTATGCTGTGCATGCATGTGTGTGCATGTATTAATAAAGTTTCTCATACAAAAAAATTCACATTAAAGTCATTGAGGAAAGTATTTTCAAAATGATTTTCCACAATGTTTGTACTTTGTATGTATGATGTGCATGCATGTGTCTGCATGTATAAATGAAGTTTCTCATACAAAAAAATCCACATTAAATACATTCAGGAAAGTATTTTCAAAATGATTATCCACAATGTTTGTACTTTGTATGTATGACGTACATGCATGTGTGTGCATGTATTAATGAAGTTTCTCATACAAAAAAATCCACATTAAATACATTCAGGAAAGCAGTTTCAAAATGATTTTCCACAATGTTTGTAATTTGTATGTATGATGTGCATGCATGTGTGGGCATGTATTAATGAAGTTTCTCATACAAAAAAATCCGCATTAAATACATTAAGGAAAGTATTTTCAAAATGATTTTCCACAATGTTTGTACTTTGTATGCATGATGTGCATGCATGTGTGTGCATGTATTAAAGAAGTTTCTCATACAAAAAAATCCACATTAATTACATTCAGGAAAGCAGTTTCAAAATGATTTTCCACAATGTTTGTACATTGTATGTATGATGTGCATGCATGTGTGTGCATGTATTAATGAAGTTTCTCATACAAAACAATCCACATTAAATACATTGAGGAAAGTATTTTCAAAATGATTTTCCACAATGTTTGTACATTGTATGCACGATGTGCATGCATGTGTGTGCATGTATTAATGAAGTTTCTCATACAAAAAAATCCACATTAAATACATTGAGGAAAGTATTTTCAAAATGATTTTCCACAATGTTTGTACTTTGTATGTATGATGTGCATGCATGTGTGTGCATGTATTAATGAAGTTTCTCATACAAAAAAATCCACTTTAAATACATTGAGGAAAGTATTTTCAAAATGATTTTCCACAATGTTTGTACTTTGTATGTATGATGTGCATGCATGTGTGTGCATGTATTAATGAAGTTTCTCATACAAAAAAATCCACATTAAATACATTGAGGAAAGTATTTTCAAAATGATTTTCCACAATGTTTGTACTTTGTATGTATGATGTGCATACATGTATGTGCATGTATTAATGAAGTTTCTCATACAATAAAATCCACATTAAATACATTGAGGAAAGTATTTTCAAAATGATTTTCCACAATGTTTGTACTTTGTATGTATGATGTGCATACATGTGTGTGCATGTATTAATGAAGTTTCTCATACAATAAAATCCACATTAAATACATTGAGGAAAGTATTTTCAAAATGATTTTCCACAATGTTTGTACTTTGTATGTATGATGTGCATGCATATGTGTGCATGTATTAATAAAGATTCTCATACAAAAAAATCCACATTAAAGACATTCAGGAAAGCAGTTTCAAAATGATTTTCCACAATGTTTGTACATTGTATGTATGATGTGCATACATGTGTGTGCATGTATTAATGAAGTTTCTCATACAAAAAAATCCACATTAAATATATTCACGATAGCATTTTCAAAATGATTTTCCACAATGTTTGTACTTTGTATGCATGATGTGCATGCATGTGTGTGCATGTATTAATGGAGTTTCTCATACAAGAAAATCCAAATTAAATACATTGAGGAAAGTATTTTCAAAATGATTTTCCACAATGTTTGTACTTTCTATGTATGATGTGCATGCATGTGTGTGCATGTATTAATGAAGTTTCTCATACAAAAAAATCCACTTTAAATACATTGAGGAAAGAATTTTCAAAATGATTTTCCACAATGTTTGTACTTTGTATGTATGATGTGCATGCATGTGTCTGCATGTATTAATGAAGTTTCTCATACAAAAAAATCCACATTCAATACATTGAGGAAAGTATTTTCAAAATGATTTTCCACAATGTTTGTACTTTGTATGTATGATGTGCATACATGTATGTGTATGTATTAATGAAGTTTCTCATACAAAAAAATCCACATTAAAGACATTCAGGATAGCATTTTCAAAATGATTTTCCACAATGTTTGTACTTTGTATGCATGCATGTGTGCGCATGTATTAATGAAGTTTCTCATACAAGAAAATCCACATTAAATACATTGAGGAAAGTATTTTCAAAATGATTTTCCACAATGTTTGTACTTTGTATGTATGATGTGCATGCATGTGTGTGCATGTATTAATGAAGTTTCTCATACAAAAAAATCCACTTTAAATACATTGAGGCAAGAATTTTCAAAATGATTTTCCACAATGTTTGTACTTTATATGTATGATGTGCATGCATCTTTGTTCATGTATTAATGAAGTTTCTCATACAAAAAAATCCACATTAACTACATTGAGGAAAGTATTTTCAAAATGATTTTCCACAATGTTTGTACTTTGTATGTATGATGTGCATACATGTATGTGTATGTATTAATGAAGTTTCTCATACGAAAAAATCCACATTAAAGACTTTCAGGATAGCATTTTCAAAATGATTTTCCACAATGTTTGTACTTTGTATGCATGATGTGCATGCATGTGTGTGCATGTATTAATGAAGTTTCTCATACAAGAAAATCCACATTAAATACATTGAGGAAAGTATTTTCAAAATGATTCTCCACAATGTTTTAATTTGTATGCATGATGTGCATGCATGTGTGTGCATGTATTAATGAAGTTTCTCATACAAGAAAATCCACATTAAATACATTGAGGAAAGTATTTTCTAAATGATTTTCCACAATGTTTTAATTTGTATGTATGATGTGCATGCATGTGTGTGCATGTATTAATGAAGTTTCTCATACAAGAAAATCCACATTAAATACATTGAGGAAAGTATTTTCAAAATGATTTTCCACGATGTTTGTACTTTGTATGCATGATGTGCATGCATGTTTGTGCATGTATTAATGAAGTTTCTCATACAAAAAAATCCACATTAAATACATTGAGGAAAGGATTTTCAAAATGATTATCCACAATGTTTGTACTTTGTATGTATGATGTGCATACATGTGTGTGCATGTATTAATGAAGTTTCTCATACAAAAAAATCCACATTAAAGACATTCAGGATAGCCTTTTCAAAATGATTTTCCACAATGTTTGTACTTTGTATGTATGATGTGTATGCATGTGTGTGCATGTATTAATGAAGATTCTCATACAAAAAAATCCACATTAAATACATTGAGGAAAGTATTTTAAAATGATTTTCCACAATGTTTGTACTTTGTATGTATGATGTACATGCATGTGTGTGTATGTATTAATGAAGTTTCACATACAAAAAAATCCACATTAAATACATTGATGAAAGTATTTTCAAAATGATTTTCCACTATGTTTGTAATTTGTATGTATGATGTGCATGCATGTGTGTGCATGTATTAATGAAGTTTCTCATACAAAACAATCCACATTAAATACATTGAGGAAAGTATTTTCAAAATGATTTTTCACCGTGTTTGTACGTTGTATGTATGATGTGCATGCATGTGTGTGCATGTATTAATGAAGTTTCCCATACAAAAGAATCCACAATAATAGATTGAGGAAAGCATTTTCAAAATGATTTTCCACAATGTTTGTACTTTGTATGTATGATGTGCATGCATGTGTGTGCATGTATTAATGAAGTTTCTCATACAAAAAATCCACAATAAATACATTGAGGAATGAATTTTCAAAATGATTTTCCACAATGTTTGTACTTTGTATGTATGATGTGCATGCATGTGTGTGCATGTATTAATGAAGTTTCTCATACAAAAAAATCCACATTAAATACATTCAGGAAAGCAGTTTCAAAATGATTTTCCACAATGTTTGTACATTGTATGTATGATGTGCATGCATGTGTGTGCATGTATTAATGAAGTTTCTCATACAAAAAAATCCACATTAAATACATTGAGGAAAGTATTTTCAAAATGATTTTCCACAATGTTTGTACTTTGTATGTATGATGTGCATACATATCTGTGCATGTATTAATGAAGTTTCTCATACAAAAAAATCCACATTAAAGACATTCAGGATAGCATTTTCAAAATGATTTTCCACAATGTTTGTTCTTTGTATGCATGATGTGCATGCATGTGTGTGCATGTATTAATGAAGTTTCTCATACAAGAAAATCCACATTAAATACATTGAGGAAAGTATTTTCAAAATGATTTTCCACAATGTTTGTACTTTGTATGTATGATGTGTATGCATGTGTGTGCATGTATTAATGAAGATTCTCATACAAAAAAATCCACATTAAATACATTGAGGAAAGTATTTTAAAATGATTTTCCACAATGTTTGTACTTTGTATGTATGATGTACATGCATGTGTGTGTATGTATTAATGAAGTTTCACATACAAAAAAATCCACTTTAAATACATTGAGGAAAGAATTTTCAAAATGATTTTCCACAATGTTTGTACTTTGTATGTATGCTGTGCATGCATGTGTGTGTATGTATTAAAGAAGTTTCTCATACAAAAAAATCCACATTAAATACATTCAGGAAAGCAGTTTCAAAATGATTTTCCACAATGTTTGTACATTGTATGTATGATGTGCATGCATGTTTGTGCATGTATTAATGCAGTTTCTCATACAAAAAAATCCACATTAAATACATTGAGGAAAGGATTTTCAAAATGATTATCCACAATGTTTGTACTTTGTATGTATGATGTGCATACATATCTGTGCATGTATTAATGAAGTTTCTCATACAAAAAAATCCACATTAAAGACATTCATGATAGCATTTTCAAAATGATTTTCCACAATGTTTGTACTTTGTATGCATGATGTGCATGCATGTGTGTGCATGTATTAATGAAGTTTCTCATACAAGAAAATCCACATTAAATACATTGAGGAAAGTATTTTCAAATTGATTTTCCACAATGTTTTTACTTTGTATGTATGATGTCCATGCATGTGTGTGCATGTATTAATGAAGTTTCTCATACAAAAAAATCCACATTAAATACATTGAGGAAAGTATTTTCAAAATGATTTTCCACAATGTTTGTACTTTGTATGTATGATGTACATGCATGTGTGTGCATGTATTAATGAAGTTTCTCATACAAAAAAATCCACATTAAATACATTGAGGAAAGTATTTTCAAAATGATTTTCCACAATGTTTGTAATTTGTATGTATGATGTGCATGCATGTGTGTGCATGTATTAATGAAGTTTCTCATACAAAACAATCCACATTAAATACATTCAGGAAAGTATTTTCAAAATGATTTTCCACAATGTTTGTACTTTGTATGCATGATGTGCCTGCATGTGTGTGCATGTATTAATGAAGTTTCTCATACAAAAAAATCCACATTAAATACATTCAGGAAAGCAGTTTCAAAATGATTTTCCACAATGTTTGTACATTGTATGTATGATGTGCATGCATGTGTGTGCATGTATTAATGAAGTTTCTCATACAAAAAAATCCACATTAAATACATTGAGGAAAGTATTTTCAAAATGATTTTCCACAATGTTTGTACATTGTATGCATGATGTGCATGCATGTTTGTGCATGTATTAATGAAGTTTCTCATACAAAAAAATCCACATTAAATACATTGAGGAAAGTATTTTCAAAATGATTTTCCACAATGTTTGTACTTTGTATGTATGATGTGCATACATATCTGTGCATGTATTAATGAAGTTTCTCATACAAAAAAATCCACATTAAAGACATTCAGGATAGCATTTTCAAAATGATTTTCCACAATGTTTGTACTTTGTATGCATGATGTGCATGCATGTGTGTGCATGTATTAATGAAGTTTCTCATACAAGAAAATCCACATTAAATACATTGAGGAAAGTATTTTCAAAATGATTTTCCACAATGTTTGTACTTTGTATGTATGATGTCCATGCATGTGTGTGCATGTATTAATGAAGTTTCTCATACAAAAAAATCCACATTAAATACATTGAGGAAAGTATTTTCAAAATGATTTTCCACAATGTTTGTACTTTGTATGTATGATGTACATGCATGTGTGTGCATGTATTAATGAAGTTTCTCATACAAAAAAATCCACATTAAATACATTGAGGAAAGTATTTTCAAAATGATTTTCCACAATGTTTGTAATTTGTATGTATGATGTGCATGCATGTGTGTGCATGTATTAATGAAGTTTCTCATACAAAACAATCCACATTAAATACATTCAGGAAAGTATTTTCAAAATGATTTTCCACAATGTTTGTACTTTGTATGCATGATGTGCCTGCATGTGTGTGCATGTATTAATGAAGTTTCTCATACAAAAAAATCCACATTAAATACATTGAGGAAAGTATTTTCAAAATGTTTTTCCACAATGTTTGTACTTTGTATGTATGATGTGCATGCATGTGTGTGCATGTATTAAAGAAGTTTCTCATACAAAAAAAAACACATTAATTACATTCAGGAAAGCAGTTTCAAAATGATTTTCCACAATGTTTGTACATTGTATGTATGATGTGCAAGCATGTGTGTGCATGTATTAATGAAGTTTCTCATACAAAAAAATCCACATTAAATACATTGAGGAAAGTATTTTCAAAATGATTTTCCACAATGTTTGTACTTTGTATGTATGATGTGCATGCATGTGTGTGCATGTATTAATGATGTTTCTCATACAAGAAAATCCACATTAAATACATTCAGGACAGTTTTTCAAAATGATTTTCCACAATGTTTGTACTTTGTATGTATAATGTGCATGTATGTTTGTGCATGTATCAATGAAATTTCTCATACAAAAAGATCCACATTAACTACATTGAGGGAAGTATTTTCAAAATGATTTTCCACAATGTTTGTACTTTGTATGTATGATGTGCATGCATTTGTGTGCATGTATTAATGAAGTTTCTCATACAAAAAAATCCACATTAAATACATTGAGGAAAGTATTTTCAAAATAATTTTCCACAATGTTTGTACTTTGTATGTATGATGTGCATGCATGTGTGTGCATGTATTAATGGAGTTTCTCATACAAAAAAATCCACATTAAATACATTCAGGAAAGTATTTTCAAAATGATTTTCCACAATGTTTGTACTTTGTATGTAGGATGTGCATGCATGTGTGCATGTATTGATGAAGTTTCTCACACAAAAACATCCACAATAATACATTGAGGAAAGTATATTCTAAAAGATTTTCCACAATGTTTGTGCTTTGTATGTATGATGTGCATGCATGTGTGTGCATGTATTAATGAAGTTTCTCATACAAAAAAATCCACATTAAATACATTGAGGAAAGTATTTTAAAAATGATTTTCCACAATGTTTGTACTTTGTATGTATGATGTGCATACATGTGTGTGCATGTATTAATGAAGTTTCTCATACAAAAAAATCCACATTAATTACATTCAGGAAAGCAGTTTCAAAATGATTTTCCACAATGTTTGTACTTTGTATGTATGATGTGCATGCATGTGTGCATGTATTGATGAAGTTTCTCATACAAAAAAATCCACAATAATACATTGAGGAAAGTATATTCAAGAAGATTTTCCACAATGTTTGTGCTTTGTATGTATGATGTGCATGCATGTGTGTGCATGTATTAATGAAGTTTCTCATACAAGAAAATCCACATTAAATACATTCAGGACAGTTTTTTCAAAATGATTTTCCACAATGTTTATACTTTGTATGTATGATGTGCATGTATGTTTGTGCATGTATCAATGAAATTTCTCATACAAAAAAATCCACATTAACTACATTGAGGGAAGTATTTTCAAAATGATTTTCCACAATGTTTGTAATTTGTATGTATGATGTGCATGCATGTGTCTGCATGTATTAATGGAGTTTCTCATACAAAAAAATCCACATTAAATACATTGAGGAAAGTATTTTCAAAATGATTTTCCACAATGTTTGTACTTTGTATGTATGATGTGCATGCATGTGTGCATGTATTGATGAAGTTTCTCATACAAAAAAATCCACAATAATACATTGAGGAAAGTATATTCAAGAAGATTTTCCACAATGTTTGTGCTTTGTATGTATGATGTGCATGCATGTGTGTGCATGTATTAATGAAGTTTCTCATACAAAAAAATCCACATTAAATACATTGAGGAAAGTATTTTCAAAATGATTTTCCACAATGTTTGTACTTTGTATGTATGATGTGCATGCATGTGTATGCATGTATTAATGAAGTTTCTCATACAAAAAAATCCATATTAAATATATTGAGGAAAGTATTTTCAAAATGATTTTCGGCAATGTTTGTACTTTGTATGTATGATGTGCATACATGTGTGTGCATGTATTAATGAAGTTTCTCATACAAAAAAATCCACATTAAAGACATTCAGGATAGCCTTTTCAAAATGATTTTCCACAATGTTTGTACTTTGTATGTATGATGTGTATGCATGTGTGTGCATGTATTAATGAAGATTCTCATACAAAAAAATCCACATTAAATACATTGAGGAAAGTATTTTAAAATGATTTTCCACAATGTTTGTACTTTGTATGTATGATGTACATGCATGTGTGTGTATATATTAATGAAGTTTCACATACAAAAAAATCCACATTAAATACATTGATGAAAGTATTTTCAAAATGATTTTCCACTATGTTTGTAATTTGTATGTATGATGTGCATGCATGTGTGTGCATGTATTAATGAAGTTTCTCATACAAAACAATCCACATTAAATACATTGAGGAAAGTATTTTCAAAATGATTTTTCACCGTGTTTGTACGTTGTATGTATGATGTGCATGCATGTGTGTGCATGTATTAATGAAGTTTCCCATACAAAAGAATCCACAATAATAGATTGAGGAAAGCATTTTCAAAATGATTTTCCACAATGTTTGTACTTTGTATGTATGATGTGCATGCATGTGTGTGCATGTATTAATGAAGTTTCTCATACAAAAAATCCACAATAAATACATTGAGGAATGAATTTTCAAAATGATTTTCCACAATGTTTGTACTTTGTATGTATGATGTGCATGCATGTGTGTGCATGTATTAATGAAGTTTCTCATACAAAAAAATCCACATTAAATACATTCAGGAAAGCAGTTTCAAAATGATTTTCCACAATGTTTGTACATTGTATGTATGATGTGCATGCATGTGTGTGCATGTATTAATGAAGTTTCTCATACAAAAAAATCCACATTAAATACATTGAGGAAAGTATTTTCAAAATGATTTTCCACAATGTTTGTACTTTGTATGTATGATGTGCATACATATCTGTGCATGTATTAATGAAGTTTCTCATACAAAAAAATCCACATTAAAGACATTCAGGATAGCATTTTCAAAATGATTTTCCACAATGTTTGTTCTTTGTATGCATGATGTGCATGCATGTGTGTGCATGTATTAATGAAGTTTCTCATACAAGAAAATCCACATTAAATACATTGAGGAAAGTATTTTCAAAATGATTTTCCACAATGTTTGTACTTTGTATGTATGATGTGTATGCATGTGTGTGCATGTATTAATGAAGATTCTCATACAAAAAAATCCACATTAAATACATTGAGGAAAGTATTTTAAAATGATTTTCCACAATGTTTGTACTTTGTATGTATGATGTACATGCATGTGTGTGTATGTATTAATGAAGTTTCACATACAAAAAAATCCACTTTAAATACATTGAGGAAAGAATTTTCAAAATGATTTTCCACAATGTTTGTACTTTGTATGTATGCTGTGCATGCATGTGTGTGTATGTATTAAAGAAGTTTCTCATACAAAAAAATCCACATTAAATACATTCAGGAAAGCAGTTTCAAAATGATTTTCCACAATGTTTGTACATTGTATGTATGATGTGCATGCATGTTTGTGCATGTATTAATGCAGTTTCTCATACAAAAAAATCCACATTAAATACATTGAGGAAAGGATTTTCAAAATGATTATCCACAATGTTTGTACTTTGTATGTATGATGTGCATACATATCTGTGCATGTATTAATGAAGTTTCTCATACAAAAAAATCCACATTAAAGACATTCATGATAGCATTTTCAAAATGATTTTCCACAATGTTTGTACTTTGTATGCATGATGTGCATGCATGTGTGTGCATGTATTAATGAAGTTTCTCATACAAGAAAATCCACATTAAATACATTGAGGAAAGTATTTTCAAATTGATTTTCCACAATGTTTTTACTTTGTATGTATGATGTCCATGCATGTGTGTGCATGTATTAATGAAGTTTCTCATACAAAAAAATCCACATTAAATACATTGAGGAAAGTATTTTCAAAATGATTTTCCACAATGTTTGTACTTTGTATGTATGATGTACATGCATGTGTGTGCATGTATTAATGAAGTTTCTCATACAAAAAAATCCACATTAAATACATTGAGGAAAGTATTTTCAAAATGATTTTCCACAATGTTTGTAATTTGTATGTATGATGTGCATGCATGTGTGTGCATGTATTAATGAAGTTTCTCATACAAAACAATCCACATTAAATACATTCAGGAAAGTATTTTCAAAATGATTTTCCACAATGTTTGTACTTTGTATGCATGATGTGCCTGCATGTGTGTGCATGTATTAATGAAGTTTCTCATACAAAAAAATCCACATTAAATACATTCAGGAAAGCAGTTTCAAAATGATTTTCCACAATGTTTGTACATTGTATGTATGATGTGCATGCATGTGTGTGCATGTATTAATGAAGTTTCTCATACAAAAAAATCCACATTAAATACATTGAGGAAAGTATTTTCAAAATGATTTTCCACAATGTTTGTACATTGTATGCATGATGTGCATGCATGTTTGTGCATGTATTAATGAAGTTTCTCATACAAAAAAATCCACATTAAATACATTGAGGAAAGTATTTTCAAAATGATTTTCCACAATGTTTGTACTTTGTATGTATGATGTGCATACATATCTGTGCATGTATTAATGAAGTTTCTCATACAAAAAAATCCACATTAAAGACATTCAGGATAGCATTTTCAAAATGATTTTCCACAATGTTTGTACTTTGTATGCATGATGTGCATGCATGTGTGTGCATGTATTAATGAAGTTTCTCATACAAGAAAATCCACATTAAATACATTGAGGAAAGTATTTTCAAAATGATTTTCCACAATGTTTGTACTTTGTATGTATGATGTCCATGCATGTGTGTGCATGTATTAATGAAGTTTCTCATACAAAAAAATCCACATTAAATACATTGAGGAAAGTATTTTCAAAATGATTTTCCACAATGTTTGTACTTTGTATGTATGATGTACATGCATGTGTGTGCATGTATTAATGAAGTTTCTCATACAAAAAAATCCACATTAAATACATTGAGGAAAGTATTTTCAAAATGATTTTCCACAATGTTTGTAATTTGTATGTATGATGTGCATGCATGTGTGTGCATGTATTAATGAAGTTTCTCATACAAAACAATCCACATTAAATACATTCAGGAAAGTATTTTCAAAATGATTTTCCACAATGTTTGTACTTTGTATGCATGATGTGCCTGCATGTGTGTGCATGTATTAATGAAGTTTCTCATACAAAAAAATCCACATTAAATACATTGAGGAAAGTATTTTCAAAATGTTTTTCCACAATGTTTGTACTTTGTATGTATGATGTGCATGCATGTGTGTGCATGTATTAAAGAAGTTTCTCATACAAAAAAAAACACATTAATTACATTCAGGAAAGCAGTTTCAAAATGATTTTCCACAATGTTTGTACATTGTATGTATGATGTGCAAGCATGTGTGTGCATGTATTAATGAAGTTTCTCATACAAAAAAATCCACATTAAATACATTGAGGAAAGTATTTTCAAAATGATTTTCCACAATGTTTGTACTTTGTATGTATGATGTGCATGCATGTGTGTGCATGTATTAATGATGTTTCTCATACAAGAAAATCCACATTAAATACATTCAGGACAGTTTTTCAAAATGATTTTCCACAATGTTTGTACTTTGTATGTATAATGTGCATGTATGTTTGTGCATGTATCAATGAAATTTCTCATACAAAAAGATCCACATTAACTACATTGAGGGAAGTATTTTCAAAATGATTTTCCACAATGTTTGTACTTTGTATGTATGATGTGCATGCATTTGTGTGCATGTATTAATGAAGTTTCTCATACAAAAAAATCCACATTAAATACATTGAGGAAAGTATTTTCAAAATAATTTTCCACAATGTTTGTACTTTGTATGTATGATGTGCATGCATGTGTGTGCATGTATTAATGGAGTTTCTCATACAAAAAAATCCACATTAAATACATTCAGGAAAGTATTTTCAAAATGATTTTCCACAATGTTTGTACTTTGTATGTAGGATGTGCATGCATGTGTGCATGTATTGATGAAGTTTCTCACACAAAAACATCCACAATAATACATTGAGGAAAGTATATTCTAAAAGATTTTCCACAATGTTTGTGCTTTGTATGTATGATGTGCATGCATGTGTGTGCATGTATTAATGAAGTTTCTCATACAAAAAAATCCACATTAAATACATTGAGGAAAGTATTTTAAAAATGATTTTCCACAATGTTTGTACTTTGTATGTATGATGTGCATACATGTGTGTGCATGTATTAATGAAGTTTCTCATACAAAAAAATCCACATTAATTACATTCAGGAAAGCAGTTTCAAAATGATTTTCCACAATGTTTGTACTTTGTATGTATGATGTGCATGCATGTGTGCATGTATTGATGAAGTTTCTCATACAAAAAAATCCACAATAATACATTGAGGAAAGTATATTCAAGAAGATTTTCCACAATGTTTGTGCTTTGTATGTATGATGTGCATGCATGTGTGTGCATGTATTAATGAAGTTTCTCATACAAGAAAATCCACATTAAATACATTCAGGACAGTTTTTTCAAAATGATTTTCCACAATGTTTATACTTTGTATGTATGATGTGCATGTATGTTTGTGCATGTATCAATGAAATTTCTCATACAAAAAAATCCACATTAACTACATTGAGGGAAGTATTTTCAAAATGATTTTCCACAATGTTTGTAATTTGTATGTATGATGTGCATGCATGTGTCTGCATGTATTAATGGAGTTTCTCATACAAAAAAATCCACATTAAATACATTGAGGAAAGTATTTTCAAAATGATTTTCCACAATGTTTGTACTTTGTATGTATGATGTGCATGCATGTGTGCATGTATTGATGAAGTTTCTCATACAAAAAAATCCACAATAATACATTGAGGAAAGTATATTCAAGAAGATTTTCCACAATGTTTGTGCTTTGTATGTATGATGTGCATGCATGTGTGTGCATGTATTAATGAAGTTTCTCATACAAAAAAATCCACATTAAATACATTGAGGAAAGTATTTTCAAAATGATTTTCCACAATGTTTGTACTTTGTATGTATGATGTGCATGCATGTGTATGCATGTATTAATGAAGTTTCTCATACAAAAAAATCCATATTAAATATATTGAGGAAAGTATTTTCAAAATGATTTTCGGCAATGTTTGTACTTTGTATGTATGATGTGCATGCATGTGTGTGCATGTATTAATGAAGTTTCACATACAAAAAAATCGACATTAAATACATTCAGGAAAGCAGTTTCAAAATGATTTTCCACAATGTTTGTACATTGTATGTATGATGTGCATGCATGTGTGTGCATGTATTAATGAAGTTTCTTATACAAAAAACCCACATTAAATACATTGAGGAAAGTATTTTAAAAATGATTTTCCACAATGTTTGTACTTTGTATGTATGATGTGCATACATGTGTGTGCATGTATTAATGAAGTTTCTCATACAAAAAAATCCACATTAATTACATTCAGGAAAGCAGTTTCAAAATGATTTTCCACAATGTTTGTACATTGTATGTATGATGTGCATGCATGTGTGTGCATGTATTAATGAAGTTTCTCATACAAAAAAATCCACATTAAATGTATTGAGGAAAGTATTTTCAAAATTATTTTCCACAATGTTTGTACTTTGTGTGTATGATGTGCATGCATGTGTATGCATGTATTAATGATGTTTCTCATACAAGAAAATCCACATTAAATACATTCAGGACAGTTTTTTCAAAATGATTTTCCACAATGTTTATACTTTGTATGTATGATGTGCATGTATGTTTGTGCATGTATCAATGAAATTTCTCATACAAAAAAATCCACATTAACTACATTGAGGGAAGTATTTTCAAAATGATTTTCCACAATGTTTGTAATTTGTATGTATGATGTGCATGCATGTGTCTGCATGTATTAATGGAGTTTCTCATACAAAAAAATCCACATTAAATACATTCAGGAAAGTATTTTCAAAATGATTTTCCACAATGTTTGTACTTTGTATGTATGATGTGCATGCATGTGTGCATGTATTGATGAAGTTTCTCATACAAAAAAATCCACAATAATACATTGAGGAAAGTATATTCAAGAAGATTTTCCACAATGTTTGTGCTTTGTATGTATGATGTGCATGCATGTGTGTGCATGTATTAATGAAGTTTCTCATACAAAAAAATCCACATTAAATACATTGAGGAAAGTATTTTCAAAATGTTTTTCCACAATGTTTGTACTTTGTATGTATGATGTGCATGCATGTGTATGCATGTATTAATGAAGTTTCTCATACAAAAAAATCCACATTAAATATATTGAGGAAAGTATTTTCAAAATGATTTTCGGCAATGTTTGTACTTTGTATGTATGATGTGCATGCATGTGTGTGCATGTATTAATGAAGTTTCACATACAAAAAAATCGACATTAAATACATTCAGGAAAGCAGTTTCAAAATGATTTTCCACAATGTTTGTACATTGTATGTATGATGTGCAAGCATGTGTGTGCATGTATTAATGAAGTTTCTCATACAAAAAAATCCACATTAAATGTATTGAGGAAAGTATTTTCAAAATTATTTTCCACAATGTTTGTACTTTGTATGTATGATGTGCATGCATATGTGTGCATGTATTAATGATGTTTCTCATACAAGAAAATCCACATTAAATACATTCAGGACAGTTTTTTCAAAATGATTTTCCACAATGTTTGTACTTTGTAGGTATGATGTGCATGTATGTTTGTGCATGTATCAATGAAATTTCTCATACAAAAAAATCCACATTAACTACATTGAGGGAAGTATTTTCAAAATGATTTTCCACAATGTTTGTAATTTGTATGTATGATGTGCATGCATTTGTGTGCATGTATTAATGAAGTTTCTCATAGAAAAAAATCCACATTAAATACATTGAGGAAAGTATTTTCAAAATAATTTTCCACAATGTTTGTACTTTGTATGTATGATGTGCATGCATGTGTCTGCATGTATTAATGGAGTTTCTCATACAAAAAAATCCACAATAATACATTGAGGAAAGTATATTCAAGAAGATTTTCCACAATGTTTGTGCTTTGTATGTATGATGTGCATGCATGTGTGTGCATGTATTAATGAAGTTTCTCATACAAAAAAATCCACATTAAATACATTGAGGAAAGTATTTTCAAAATGTTTTTCCACAATGTTTGTACTTTGTATGTATGATGTGCATGCATGTGTATGCATGTATTAATGAAGTTTCTCATACAAAAAAATCCACATTAAATATATTGAGGAAAGTATTTTCAAAATGATTTTCGGCAATGTTTGTACTTTGTATGTATGATGTGCATGCATGTGTGTGCATGTATTAATGAAGTTTCACATACAAAAAAATCGACATTAAATACATTCAGGAAAGCAGTTTCAAAATGATTTTCCACAATGTTTGTACATTGTATGTATGATGTGCAAGCATGTGTGTGCATGTATTAATGAAGTTTCTCATACAAAAAAATCCACATTAAATGTATTGAGGAAAGTATTTTCAAAATTATTTTCCACAATGTTTGTACTTTGTATGTATGATGTG